>WBMZ01013741.1:0-41684 GCA_013400975.1 Atrichornis clamosus
CTCGGCGGGACCGGCCGGCTGGCACCGCCCGCAGCGCCGCGGTGAGTGGGGCCGCGGGCAGGGCGGCGAGCCCCCCCGGCGGGGTTGGCGAGCGTCCGTGCCCCGGGGGCTGGGCCCATTCGGGGTCCCCCCGGGATGGAGGAGGTGCTGGTTGGGCTGGAGCGGGAACAGCCCGCGGCCCGTCACCCCATCTGGGCTGCTGCCGGCCCCCGGGGTGGCGCGGCGCGGGCCGGTGGGGTTATCCCGGTGTGTGGGGAGCTGCCCCGCCGCAGTGCTGGCTTGGGAGCGGCAGCGCCGCGTGGGCGCGGAGCCTGCGGAGACTGGGACCCTCCCTGCTTTGGCTTCAGTAGGGCAGGTCCGGGCCTTGGCGGCCTGAAAGGCCCACGGTGAATGACTTTTTATTCATACTCCTTGAGAGCCGGGGTGAAACTTGCAGACCGGGCGGTGCTGAGTTTTGTAGCCTGAGTGAGGGAGAGGAGCGCTGTGTTCCCCTTTGTATGTGTTAAGGAAGGTACCTGCGCACTCTTGGGAGGTGACTGAGTTTCATCAGGTGGAACTGAAGTGGAAACAGGCATTTGTTTCCGTTCTCAAGACTGAGAGGAGATCGCATTAATGCATATAATTATCTCAAAGGCAGGTGCCCGGAGGGTGGTGCCAGACTCTTTTCAGTGGTGCTCAGTGACAGGATGAGGAGCAATGGCCATAAACTAAACCACAAAAAAGTTCCATCTCAACATGAGGAAGAACTTTACATTGAGGGTGGCAGAGCACTGGAACAGACTGCCCAGGGAGGTTGTGGAGACTCCCTCTCTGGAGACATTCCAAACCCACCTGGGTATATTTCTGTGTAACCTTCTCTGAGTGACCCTGCCTTGTCCGGGGGTTGGATTAGATGATATCCAGAAGTCCCTTCCAACCATAACAGTTTTGTGATTCTGTGATTTATTGAAACAGTGTTGCAAGTGCTGAAAGATGAGTAGTTTGTGTTCCTTCTGGACACTGCCCAAGGCTGGAGATTTGAAGCTTCAGCAGCACTGAAACCATTTCTGGTCTGAAACTTGCTGTACTGCGTTGTGGGAAGAGGTTTCCTGGGGGTTAGGAAGAGTTAGCTTTGCTGGCATGGTTGAAACATCCTGAAAAAGTTGGTGTGAATTATTTAGCTTTGAAACCAAAGCTAGTTTGGAACAAAACAGAAGAAAATACTAAGAGCAAACTGCAGTTCATGTTTTTGATATGCCCCATCCTCAATGCCTGATACAGAAAAGTGAAACAATATATTAGGCTTTTAAGGGGACTTTAAAAAACCCCCTTAATTTAAGGCAGTCTATTTGAAAATACAAGTATTTGTTGACAATGCTGCTGACTTCTTTCTTGCAGCTGAGAGTTACGCTTTTAAATATCTGCTGGCCTTGATTAGAGTAATGGATTTGAGGTTAATCTCAAGAACTGGATCCACCTGTCGTGGGATGTGATTACTGCCAGCTTTAGTAATCCGCAGTCACTACCAAGAAGATTCTTGTAGCAAAATTTGTTTGTTGTTTTGTGGTTGGATTTGGTTTTGGGTTTGTTTTTTTACTTTTAAACTTTGTATCAGCATACTTTCTGTGCAATGCTGCCAGTTCTGATCATTGAGAACATTACCATGCCACTCGAACAGTTTTGGTGATTTCGTCAGTTACTGTAAACAGGTTGGTGAAATTTGATTGTGGGTGTTTTGCTTCTCTGTGGGAGGTCTTTGTTGGGTCGGATAACCTCGTTTCTATTTATTTGAAATTTATTTTTTTTAGGATGCAAATGTAAAACTCTTGGTAATGCATAATACGTGTACACGAGAAATGCAGGTGATTTGCTGTTATTCATCATATTTTGAAATGTAATTCAGACATCTGAAATAACATAAAATTGTTGTTAGTGTTTAAAACACCAGTAATACAGGAAAAGCAAACATTTTCTGGAATTATCTAGTTCAGATTTGCTAAATTAACACAAATTATAGATTCTGTCAAGCTATTGTATTTTGTCCTCTATTTGTCCCTTGCTTTAATCTTTCCTTAATCCTATGTAAAGAGATTATGTGCAGTATGTCATTAAGAGTATAAAACAAGCTGTTGTTTAGAGTAGGATTTCTCTTTACAATTTCGTAGCTGACTATTATGACAAATTTCCTCAGTGATATGAAGCTTTAATATGTAAAAAATCTCATGTAGGCATTAGGATGGAAAAGGCCACTTCAGAGGCTTGTGTTGACCAGAGAAGCTAGATTGAGTCCTTGCTTTTCCCCACATTGGTACAAAAGAAAAATCTGAACTGTACATTTGAAGAAGAAAATATAGAGAGACCACTGAGAAAAAATTGCACACCTGAGCTGGGTATGTGTGGTGTGAAGTAAAAGGTATGGAGAAGTCTGTTGTAGTGAAATGTGAATCTCTAGAGCATTTATATTCTAACTCATCATGCTCTGTAATTCCAATAAAAGTGAAATAAGCCCCTGACACTGCTGCCAAATGAGTCTGATAAATGCAAGTAGTTGGCAGCCTCATTTACTCTAATATCAGTGGATGGTGGTGGCGAGTCTTGAAGTGCTGTACTTCTTGGTCAGCAAAGCTCTGTCACCCTCCAGCATTCCCTACAGACTTCTGTGTGCCATAACTCTGCTGTAAAATTGACTGTTCAGTGTCCAGAGAACCCTCTCAGGTTTTTTAGATACTTGTGTATGAAGGATGAATTCTCTTAAAAGCTGGGAAGCATGATACCTGCAGTCCATTTCTTTTCCATTGCATTTGGTTAATTTTCATTTGATGATGTCTCACTGCAAGAGTTCCTTTTCTTACCTTTTGTAAACTCTAAGTGCCAAGACAACTCTTTTGTGAGAGTCATTAGTGGAATGGCCTAGTGTGCATCAGTGTGGGGTAGATATGGACAGATAAAAAGCAAAATTGAGTCTGTGATGTGTTGTATTACACAGGAGGGAAACTTCAGGAAGGAAAGAACATTTCATGTGAGGTTGTTTCAGTGGCACGTGCCAAAATATTAGAATTGAACAAAAAGAGTAATTGTAAAAGCATGTGATTAATATATACTCCAAAGAAAATTACTTGGAAAGCTGATAGGATTTAGGCACCAAAATTAGAGGATTTAAACGTCAAAACTTGAGGTTTGTGTGTAGATTTTTTTCTGTTTATTGCAAATACAGGTTTTCCTCATGTTGTTTTCAACCACTTTGTTAGAGAGCAAAAGATTGAGCATGAAATGCATGCAAATTCTCCAGATTTTTCCTGTAACTCTAGGACCATCTGTAAGCTAGGGCCATCTTTGGCAGATACTGTGAAATCCTCTCAAAAACCCATAAGTTAAACAATGTACATGATATTTGTTCAAACAGAGAAATGCAGACACCCCAAACTTGTTACATTTAACTTCATGTGATATGCCTATGTATACCTATACACAAATTGCATACACAGTTTATCATTGCTGACACATTAGATGTGATGCTGTGTTTTAAAATGGATGTAAGAATACCTTCAGAAAGTTTTTGTGTTGGTTTGTTTCTTTAATATATACATAAAATCAACAACTTGCAAGAAGTGTATGCAGAATATATCTTAACTTGGAATAAACACACTTGATCATCTGCTTATTACCAGAGTCAACACATAGCCCTGTTGAAAAAAGGCATTATTGATGGTATTAAAGGCCAGAGTGCATGCAGGCATTTTGGGGAGTAAGATATAAAGCTGAACTCTGAAAAAAACAATAGGCTTAAATATATGAAGATCCAATTTAAAATCTAGTCATAATTTGAGATGTCCGTGTTTTTTGTTAAATCTGTTTTTTAGCTTTGTTTCAGAATACACCATTAACCAGAAATCTTATTTTACTATAGTGATGGCTTTGGAGGAAAGGTGTAGATGGGTGTGAATAAAAACTTCTTTATATTTTTCCCTGCCAAACTGGTGGTTGTCTGGTGCAAAGACTATAAATTGAGACATCCACCAGGTCGCTTGTTACTGGCATCTTGACAGCTGATGTGAGATTCCTTCCTGGTAACAGAAGCAACAGGGAGTAACACTGTGGGTGTTAGGACTTCCCTGAGGAAGCAGCATTTCAATTTACAACAGCATAGAAACATCAGTCCATTGTCCAGAGAGATGTTTCCCTTACACAGCAGGCTAGTCTACTGGGAAGGCATCATTCACGCTCCTTGAGAGGCTGATTTTATTGTTGAATTTTGCCAGGCCTGTAAATCTCAGGCCTGAAGCTTGTTATCAGCTGAATTTGAGTTCCTTAATCTCTTTGGACAGACCAGACTGTAGCTAATTCTGGCATAAGGCTAAGGACTGCAGAGTTACATGCTGAATTCTGCATCTCCTATAGAAGTAGACTGTGTGTTCCCATTGATTTGAGTTTTATTTTGTATTTTCAGACAGCAGAGGCAAAAGGTAGAGATAATGCTATTATTCAGTTAACATTCAGTGGTTTGTTTATTAGCATTTGGGTTACGGTGAGAGGTTGTTAGTTTTCCCTAGACCTGCATAAATAAGCAGATGACTATTGTAAGTTTGTGTAAGTTTCTTAACATCAGTTTTTGGGATTGTGTCTAGAGTGTAGCCAGTGCTCAGGTTGGAATTAGGATTTGTGTGTAGGACCTATGGCAACTGGCCTTCATCTGAAGCATTATGCATAATGGACAGTATTGTGCATAATGGAAGCTGGGGTTCAGAATCAAATTAAGATTTGCATATCAACCAAATATGATGGTTCAACATTATTCAGTGTAGATTCTTTTCCAAATGACAATTCAGATTTAGTGTTCCATACCAACACGTGAGCTCTACACTTCTCTCTGCAGGCCTTGTAAAACTGAAGAATAGACTTCACTCTTCAGCCATTACTGTGCCTAAGAATTATGTGAACTTCAGAATAAGATACTAAAGTACATTTGTAACAAATCAGTTTATCTTGGCAAAGCATGCAGCAGTTATGTCACTACTTCACCTCCCTTCCTCACTAACTTTTAAGCATAGAAAGCCTGCTTGCATTGAAAATCCAAAAATCCAAATTCCGTCCCTAGGTTTGCCATGGCACCCTGTGCAAAATTGTGCTCTTATGTTTTCCAAAACTTCAACTGTGCCTTTGTTACAGATCAGGAAGCTGCTGCTGTTTGCAAATTCAGAGTAAGAAGTTCCATCAGAATACACCAGCCTTAAAAACACTTTTCTGGTTCTGGGGAATTATGACAGTAACCTTGACTCTCCAGTCTCTGCTTACTCTAACCCTAATTGTACAGTAGGCATCTTCTATTGTTTGAAGGATTTAAAGGAACGAATTACATTTAAGTGTTCTATTTAAAAAGCACATACAGATCTGGAGGGTCTTATTGTTTGATACAAAGAGCAGAGTGTCTCTTTCCTAAAATACTGTAAAATTCCATAGTCTCTTTTTTTTTTAATTGTTTTTTTAAAGGATCTATGTGAGAATGACCATGTTCTTGCGTCTCCTATACTTCATATCTGGATCTCAAAGTAGCTGTAGTTTGGAAGAGAAGAGTGAACATCCTGCTCCATTATGAGAAACATTTACCAACATAACATAATCTGGATAAAGAAAATCAAAGAGCACGGAACTCTTTAACAAAACAGAAGACACTTGGATTTTCATAAGCTTTTGGCTATCTTAGTCTGAAAAAAAATGAACCGTTACACAATTATGAAACAGCTGGGTGATGGCACCTATGGCAGTGTGTTGATGGGGAAGAGCAATGAGTCAGGAGAACTTGTGGCTATCAAAAGGTATGTAGCATCTCAATTCAGTGAAGGTACTCACAACATCTTTAAGATTTTCACTTTTTACTTTATTGTTGTCTTCCATTTGTGCAGAATAGAAAAAATGTCCCTTTTTAAAAGAAAATTAACGTAACAGAATTATTCTTTTTTCATTAAGATGTTTAGCAAGGTGATTGTGGGTCAGATTTCAGCTAACAGATCAATAAGGAGACACTTCAGTTTACCGATTGGCTTGTAAAATTGCATGCTGCTTTTGTTCAGTTTGAACATACTTCCTTCTAAAAATGTTGCTAGGCTTACACCAAAGGAGAAGCTAAAGTGAAAGTGCAGTTGTTTAATTAGGGAGTTTATTTATATGAATTGGAAGAATACCAGTCTTAATGGGTAGATTTGAAATTCCTTCCCAGCCCCTCAAATCTTTGTAAGTACTGCATTAAGTTTCATGTGTTGCTACAGTGATAAATAACAGTAACAATCCAGTCCGGTAAATAAAGGCTGTCTCCTTGGATTTAATAAAGTTGTGTTGTGTGTAATCATCAGCATTGTTAAACTTGCTTTAAAAGATTGTTACAAACCAACAGAAACTCTACTAGAGGAGTGGGGAAGTTCCCCTTGTATTTGTAGAGAATTGCAAGCAGGATATAAAGTGTAAGTTGAAATACCAGAAATTGTATCTTGCTGAGACTTTTTTTCTCTCAATTTATGGATTTTCTGCTGTAAGATAATTGTAATATAATTGACTGAATTTTTCTTTAAGATTTTCTGAGAATTTCAGGTTTCTCCATATCTTGCTAGTACTGTTACTGAAGTTATTAATCCAAGCTAAAGAAAAAATTGATCATTTTAATTATTTTTAGCAAAAGGAATAACATTTTTTGGGAAGTGTTTTTCATTCTCATGATTTCAGGATTTGGAATTCTTTTGTGTGATTTTTAAGTTTGGGATTTGAGAGGGGACAGTTTGAATTGAAGATACTTTTATTTTAAATTAAAGTCTTGCGTTTAAATCTCTTCACTTTAGGTGCTAGAACTTTACAGACACACAGCAATGACATTCACAACTCCATCTGTAGATCTGAGCAATGCCAAATATCCACATCTGGATTTATGCAAGATTTACAAATAAATGTATTACACTGTTACGAATAGCAATTAGTTTAGAGGTATATGTATGTATAATGTTGCTTGAAAGAAATGAAAGGGTTTTTTTTGTAATTAATAACCCGGAACAGATCTTTTAAATGACTAGTCAAGTCAGATGCTTAATTATAATGGTAAACAGTCCAAATTCTTTGCAGATTTCATAAATATAATTTTTTTGTTTTTCTAGAATGTGCAACTTATGCATAAGGACATGATTTTCCATGTTTTACATGCAGTGACATTGTTGCTTACCTTATTATTAAGAACACAATTCAAATGATGTGTCCCTTTTACTTTGGAGTAACATAGTCTCTTGTGCTCCTCTAAAAATATATTTCAGTGTTTGATAATCTCTGCAAATTTCTAGCAATCCTATGCATTGAGTTTGTTTTTAATTATATTGCTGATGGGTATGCTAGAATGTTTTAAATGAAGTTCAAAATATAGGTAATGCTGCACTTGGAAAATATGGTTTAGGTTTTCTTATACTAAAGTCATTCTGTACTGTTCACTGAAAATATCTTGGACTTTATTTCAGAATGAAAAGAAAGTTCTATTCATGGGATGAATGTATGAATTTGAGAGAAGTCAAGGTAAAGTGTGGACATACCATGTTTAAAAATAAGTGTCTGGTTAGGCTTCCATGAAGGAAAAAAGCAGCTACAATGTCCAAGCATAAGGCCAGACTCTGTGAACTCTTTAAATTGTGACAGATTTCACAAAACCATGGGCTGCTGGCACTTCTAGATGTCCTGCTGATTTGTGGAACAACCTGCTAATCTCAAGCAGTGGCCATGCCTCATAGCCAAGCCTCTTGTCTTTGAGAGAAGACAAAGAAATTGATTTTGTATGTGTGTTTTGTATGTGTATTTCTGCGGTTTACCATCCTGCTCTTTCCTTTTACTTGCAGCTTTCTAGCTGGGTATCCATTCCGTCTTACTTGTATTTGGGGCATTTGTAGAAAGCACTGGAAGTTTTGGCTAGCCAAGTGACAGAATAACACTTGAAATCCTGGGCTTAAATTCCAAATAATTCTGTGTTTTTGGCATCTGATTTTCTGTATATACAAAACTCCCTACTAAAGGACTTTAACCTATTGGCAATTTCTTTTTGGATATACTGATTATGTGAACATTTGTAAGAGAATCATTGTTCATTAAAGTTTCTTGCCAAAAAGAAAAAAAAAAAAAGGAATGCTAGATTTTCTTATTCAATTCAGTGAGCAAGAGCTCTTACAGCTTCAAACTTGTCTTTCATTGTAGGGAGTTAGGGTTTTGTGCTAATCTTCACTCAAACTATGATGTAATCCCTAGAAATAGGTTTAAACTGCTATTAATATAGTTGTTGCTTTTACTTTGAAATTTATCCAAACTGCTGTGTTGTTGTTCTTTGAAACAGATTACAAGATAAATAATGGAGTATCAGATGAACATGTTTTATGGATTTTGTGCTAGAAACTTACATGTTAAAAATTTAGTTCTGATAAGGAATCAAAGTCACTGTGGAGTTATCTGAAGCCATTTTTTGTTCTGTTCTGCAGTCTCTGAAGAAGCTAAACCATGCCAATGTAATAAAATTGAAAGAAGTCATAAGAGAAAATGACCACCTTTACTTTGTATTTGAATACATGAAGGAAAATCTCTATCAGCTAATGAAGGATAGGTATGTCTTTTTTTATTTTTTTTTCCCACAGAACCAGTAGTGTGCTATCATTTGTCATATATTTAATCATTCTCATACTACCTTGAAGAACACATTGGAATTTCTGATTTTGACTCTTCTTGCAGCCCCATTGATGTGAACAGGAGTTGCTGCATCTGCTTATCTGAGGGTAGATTCTGCATTGCTCTGTGTTACAAGATTGAATATTGTAATGCTTTTGGAAAGAACAGTTTGATCAGTTGTTAACACAATAGTTTGCATGCCTTTGTGTAGAGCCATGAGAGAAATTCCAAATAGTTGGAGGTTTTTTCTTTAATAGCCTTCACTTTAATGTATTAAGGATTGGATGAACACTGTTCATTCTACTTTTGCTCATGGGTTTGGCTTAAGGTGGGGATGGCCATGTGTATGTGCATGCAGTCATGCTTGTAAGACCGACCTATTTATAGGCTACCTCTGATGTTGCAATCTTGGACAAACAGTACATAGCAAGGCTTGCAAGGTGGAGTTTGGAATAGGACCTGCCTTTTCGGTAACATTTTCCTTCGCTGAATCCTTTGGCCTTTACAATAGGTTTCCTCCAGGCTTTGTCATGTACTTTTACCTGCTGATGTGCCAAGCTCTTGGGCTGGCATCCTGAGAGAGCTGCTGGTGACTTCAGCACAGTGTTGCTGAGCAGCACTGCCCCACCAGGGTTCCCTTGAGGGCAGCACTGGGTAACACACCTACCAGTGCTGCCCTGTGCTGTCTCTGCCGGGCTACGTTACTGGGCATTCCACCTTCACCTGGTCAAGCACACGGCCAGCCAGCCAGCTTCTACACAGAGATAGCTTCATGAACCTCTCAGCAGAGAAGTTCCTCCGCTGCATTAGAAGTGGCTGAAATTAAGGCCTAGTAGAATTCTGAAATGAGCTAGTTAGTTGCATCTGTCTTCCTTCGACTTGATGGGGCTGTTTTCATGTGTTCGTGATGTGTTACACAAACTGAAGAAGAACCTGTGTTCTGCAGATACATTATTTTTCCTAATTATGTGAAGTTGTTACCCTGTTTCTTCACAGAAACAAGTTTTTCCCTGAGTCTGTGATCAGAAACATGATGTATCAGATATTACAAGGGCTGGCTTTTATCCACAAACACGGTAGGTTTCATACTACAGTTTAACTGTGTAGCACTTTTTTAGAAAATAAGGTCATGCATAAAAATAACAGGAATAAAAATACCTAGAAAGGGCTGTTAATAATCTCTAATAAAATCATTGTTACCTGTTTCAAGTGTGGTGCAATTTTAAATTGTGCCTGAGGTTAATCTGTTTTCCTATAATTGGATTTTTCTCTCACTTTTGGGAAGCACTGAATGTTGTTCATACACTGTTCAGTAGTTCTTTCTACTTTAGTTAGCAGGTGAATAAACAAACTAAAGAAACTTGTATGTTGTGCTGTACACTTCTGCTTCCTCAAAAAGACCTAATCAAGGAGCATTGATACATCAATGCTCTTGTGTTGAGATACTATAACTAATACAATACATATAAAAAACACTAAAACAACTTGTTCACTAAGAAATTCCAACAGTATCTGTATCAAATACAACCCAGATTTGAATATTTTAATAGATAGGATGCTTCTAGGAATTACAGGCGCACTCTAAACAAGAGGTGCAGTATACTCACAACAACAAAAAGTTTCACAGTGTTTGCAAAATTTGTAGTGCTCATATTTAATATCTGTCTGCAAACTGTATTCTAAAATACTGGTATCAAACTCCTTTGCATTTAAAAAAGTAGTAATTTACTCTCATGTTCAACTTTTTAATTTTGTAGTTGTCATTCATATCACATTGGTATACTTAAAACTTTCCAAAGACAATAAAATATTTGCTGAAAATAAAATAAGAAACAGTGTTCCTCATGAGGTTTGATTTGCTTTAATATACCCTGAAGAGGCCTGTTGATGAATTAAATGAATAATTAGTTCTGTTCAGTATTGTCAAATACCCAGAAATTGCCATTTTGTTGTCCTTCTGATCAAGGTCATATACTGTTCTCTGATTGTTAGCATCCTCCTTTCCTTCCTCATTTCTCCATTAAATAAATGAGAACATTAAATTTTAAGAGAAACTTCCACTTTTAAGTTACAATGTTAATATTTTGATTTGATTATAAGTGTTTGGGAGTAACAGGTATGATAAATTTGAACATTTACATTTCATTGTAATAATTCCAGCCAATTTTTTACAGTGGTTTTTAATTTATGCCTGCAGAAATTCAATGCTTTGTTCTAGCCAAGAGGATTTCAATCAGATTAATGTATAATATAATAAATTGTGTGTTCCAATTAAATAGCATAATTAATTTGCTTGGTGACTTAACCACTGCCTAGGTATAGAGGTCCTGAAGCCAACAGCAAGCATTGAAGAAGCTTTATCTGCCTGCATTACTAATATTAGTATTTCTGACCAGGATTGGACATCTTTTATATGTTTGTATCTTCAAACTGTTGTCACAATGATGAATAACTAGTTAAAAGTCATTCAAGAATTTTAGGAATCAAGTAAGCATGTCAGAAGCTCAATTTTCAATTATCCAAAGCAGTTGTGGCTTTTGCAAAAGATTTGATTCTAAAATTGGTTTATTATTTGATGTTAGTGCAATAGCCCTTTCATGTTTCTTAGTGTGGTATTGACAGTTTAGATTTGTTAATTTAGGTATACTTGGTGTAATAATCACTGGAGGGAAATAATCACTTGGTGTGCTCTTTTGGGGGAGGTTTACAGTTCTTTTGTGTTGAATTTATTAAAAAAAGAAAGAAAAAAGACTGAAAAATACTATATTATTCCGAAACACTCCAAAGTAAATATTGGATTACTCTGTTAACACTTGCTGCTTAAGAAGTGATTACATGATAATTTGGATAATTTGCCATTATTTTCTGTTTGGTCTTCTATAGGGTTTTTTCATAGGGATATGAAGCCTGAAAACCTTCTCTGTAATGGACCAGAACTTGTGAAAATAGCAGATTTTGGTTTGGCTAGAGAACTAAGATCTCAGCCACCTTACACAGATTATGTTTCTACCAGGTGGTAAGTGCATTAAGAATTTAATACATTATCTTAGCTAATTACCTTTCTATGACCACTTGAACTTGTCTATTACTTCGTTTCATCCTCATAGGTACCGTGCTCCTGAAGTTTTGCTAAGATCATCTGTCTATAGCTCACCTATTGATCTATGGGCAGTTGGCAGCATAATGGCTGAATTATACACACTCAGGCCTCTTTTCCCAGGCACAAGTGAAGTAGACGAAATCTTCAAAATTTGCCAAGTACTAGGGACTCCAAAGAAGGTAAGACTTAAAAATCCTCACACAATTGTGTTTTAAAAAATCAAATTATTACAAAATATTCAGTGTCATCTTTCAGAACATAAATGTTAAATTATTGTTTTAGTAAGTTTACTTCAGACTTATGTTTCTCTCAACTGTATTTCTTCTCAGGTTCCATTAAGGCATGTAATGCTAGTCTTTAGTCATATATTAGCATGTGTTGTATATCATACCATTATGTGTATCCTTGCTCTCCCCTGATGAAAGCCAGATTAAATTGTTTAATTTGGTTATTTAAAGCTATTCATATTGGAAAACAAATCAGAAGTCTCCTAGGATTTAATTTGCCACAGCCAATTTTCTTTCCCTTCCTGAAAATATAATTCTTCTATGCTGGCACTCAGAATTAGGAGCTTGTTGAAGATACCATAAATAAGACAAATTATGCTTTTCTTATTTTTAAAGAATAAAAGAAACATTTCATCTCAAACACAGATGTCTCATAAATATTATTAGCAATAAGAAGTAATGGAGGGAAAGTGTCCAGTATTTTAGAGAGGAAATTATTATTTTCAGTTATTTTTTGGATGAGCTAAATACTATTTAAAATTACAAGGAAGGTTTAGGTAGTGCATATAAAAGTGTATGCAATTACATTTACTTCAATGTAAAAGTTGTTTTGTTATATGGATATATGAACATGGAAGAAAGGAATAAGCTTACTTTCAAAATTTTGAGTAAACTGAAAAAAACACTACGTGCTATTAAATATTTTCAGAGACTAGAGTAAGAAATGGCAGATGTATATCAATACTTCATGGGCTCAAACAGAGCTTGGTGGAATAACTGAATACAGTCCATCTAGATCTGAAAAACCTAAGGGTAGAGAGAAAAACATCAGTTTCTTTCGTGTTCTACTAATATAGAATACAGTATAATTCTTGTTCAGTAAAGAAGCTGTTATCAATAGAGAAGTAAGGAACAGAAAACTTATATTAAGCTTAGCTAGGAACGTGCAGAGCTTGAAGTGGTGGGAAAATATCTAAGAGAACATATTGAGAAACAGGTGCAAACTTGTGACAGAGCAGAGAGCAAAAGGTCAGGTGGAGAGTTATAGATGATGTGTTGTGGAAGTGAAAATTGAATCTAGAGGACTAAGGGAAAATTGGTATGATGTGTAAAACAGTGCTTGCCATGACACAGTTGTGCATCAGAAATAATGAGCAATATGAGCAGTATTTTAAGATTTGAATTTTCAAATGCAGATGAGAAGTTTCTTAAGCAGATCACAAGTCTAGGATAGTAAGAAGAAGATTTTGATGTATGTTAAGGATATCTGAAAGAGAGAACCATGCTATCTTCTGGAGCATTTTCAATGTACAGCATAGACAAGCTCTGGAAGTGCAGGGAGATCCGAGGGAGGTTTTCACTGTGTGCAGAAGTAGAGCAGCACTGAGCTGACTGCTGTGTTTTTTCTAACTTTACAAGTAACTAACTGAAGCAAATCGTGACTGTTCAGGGTCTGTCCTTCCCTGACTAGGAAGGTTATTGCTTGGGGAAGCAGGGAGCATTACCAGCTGAGTATTCCTGAGAAAACTGGAGACGCTGCTAAAGACCCTAAGGGTTAAGGACATTGTAAGTCAGCCCTCTAGGATCAGAAAACTGTAATTACTTCCTTTGTGCCTCTGTCATCTGCTGGGCAGACTTGGGAATTTTCTCTCCTTATGACAATGCTAAGGCATTCTTCAGGGAGAAAGTGTGTAAGAAGAGTACTTCAATTAGGGTAGGAATTATCACAATAAATTTATTACAAGTGAAATATGGTTCTGCATTCTAAAAAAGGTAGGCAGTTATTTTAATAGTCTGATTTTGCAGATAGTTTTACAAATGGTATTTTTTTTCAGATGTGCATTTTCATTTATTCCATTATCCCACAATAATGAATTACAGGAATTATGCCCAGAACCTCTCTTCATTCCAGTTTACCTTCCTGTGTTTAAGTTCATAACACTGTACTTCTGTGAATTTGGACATTTTAAATAGTAACGGGCAACTATTTTGTTTTATTTTATAAATGAAGTTGCTTTATTTCTTTTATAAATAAATTAAATTGCACCATTCAAGTACTGGCAGTGATGATGAACTTGTAACATGTAAATTTAATGAAAAAGCTGATGATTATCTGAATAGGAATGATTAATGAAATGCATTTTCATCAGTTGAAAGTTGACAATGGCACATTAATTGCAAATTATTATTTTTTTATAAATAAAAATACATTTTTCTTTTTTGCTCTTGTGCTAGTTTCACCCTATCCCTATACTTCACCAGTTCAACATGCAGCCCTTGATACTTTGCTGTAAACTGTTCCTCTATCATTATTTCTAGAAGACAGAATGTCACCAAATTCAGTAAAGAGCAGTGCGATGGAGGAGGAAAGTCTTCCTCCATTAATTTAAACGAACAAACTATTCTCTGAGGTGGAGTAGGAAGTCACCTGAAGTTTTGAGACTTATTTTAACCAGATGTGGTTTATAATTATGTTTGAGGTCTGTGGTTACCATGGACTGTGCTAACAGAGCTAAAACTGTTGTACATAAAACAATGAGTAATAGCTAACATGGTATCTTAAGAGCAAGTTGTGCCAAACCAGTCCAGTTTGCCCTGTAGCAGTGTAATAAGCTTGGTGGATAGAGGAAAAGCACTAATATCATACATTGTCTTCAGTCAGGTTTCTGATGCTGTCCCTCATAACATTCTCATCATATATATATATATATATCTATATATATATGTATAGCTAGGTAGATACAAACTGCATGATAAGAGCATACATGTTTTGAAAGCCTTATTTAGAGAGTAAGCTTCACTGGTTCTTATTCAAAATGGAAGATGAATTGAATAGATCTCTGGAGTGTTTCTGTGTTTGATGAAATTCTTAAAATTGTATTAAGGCCTTCTGATGAAATAGATTTTACTTCTTAAGTTGGTAGATAGAAGGCTGAGAAGGCTTATGTTATAAAACAAGATTAGAATTTAGAGGGTTTTGTTTGTTTTTTTTTATAAAACTGGAGATGCGGCTTTAAAGAAATTTTTTCAGTAGTGTGTAGAGTGCTGTACTTAGGCAGGAAAAACCAGCTACATAAATAGCTCTGGATCCAGCTAACACATCTGTAGGAGCTATTTAGTGTATTGTATGTCAACAGTATTTTGTTGCAAAAAGACAAATACCATACCAGTGTGTAGAGAAGGGAGTACTGCCCCTTGACATCTAATCTTTCTGTTTCACTTGCTGTATTATGTGCAGTTTAAAGTTTTCCTTTTCAAGAGAGAAAAATCAGAGTCTAGAGAAGAAATACAAAGCCTAGACCCTAGGAACTGTTTGAGTTTCTTCAGCTTCTACAAAGAAAAACTGAAGGAAAGGCAAAGAAATATACCTTCTAATGTATAAAAAGGGCATTCTAGAGGGAAAAATCAACCAGTCCTTCTTGGGGTCTATGGGTGATGGGCCACTCGACAATGGTCTTTTATTTTCATAAGAGAAACCTACACTTACCTAATCTTGAGGAGATTACTCTCTGGAATAGACTGTATAGAGTGGTTGTGGACTGCTAGAAACTGGAAGCTTTTTGAAATTAATACCTGTCAGGAAGGGAAAAGGGCATGGACTAAATGATCTCTTGAGGCCTTTGATAATCCTGTGGTTCTGTATTCCAAGAATGCAGTTATTAAGCCACAAGGGACTTCAGGGTTTATTCTGGGGAAGTTAAACACTAAAAAAAAGTTCTTCTCTGGTGGTCATGGCTTTTTAATGTTGCAATACTGTCTAGTTGTAATGTAATCACTGACCATCTTAATGGTGGAATCAGTGCTATAGGTGGGATGTTCAGCACCATTTCTGGTACTGCTGCACTCTCTTCTCCTTCAGATAGGATGTGTCTCAGTGTGATATTCACAATAGAGGTATTCCTACAGGAGAGCTTGAGGAGGACTGCCATTGGAGACTGATGCTGCATTCACTGGTGTTGTAATAATTGTAATGGAAAATAGGAATGCCTGTTTTCAACTACATAGGAAGGAGCCACGCAGACCAAGCATGACCCAAGATGCATTAGATTTGATCTAATACCTCAAAGATCCATAGTCTTTGTTCTTTTTTGTGCTAATTTTTTTCTCCTTTGAAACAGAGTGACTGGCTAGAAGGATACAACCTTGCTTCTGCCATGAATTTCCGTTTTCCACAATGTGTCCCTATAAGCCTAAAAACTCTCATCCCAAATGCAAGTAATGAAGCAATACAGCTTATGAGTGATACGCTGAACTGGAATCCAAAGAAGAGACCTACAGCAAGTCAGGTGTGAGCGCATGAATGATTAAGTACAAAACTGAATTTTCTTGCATTGTTAAAAAATTGTAGATACAGAAACCAATTGATTGTCATAATACAGATGGCCACAAAGGTCTCCTAGTTTTGAACACTTTGTTGAGAATGAGTGGTGAGAAGAGGAAGTTCTAAACCTGGCTCAGCAGACATCACAAACTCTTCAGTTATTTTTGAAATGTTGTCTTCTGTGGTGACATCGCAAAACTCTCTCTGTACAGGTCAGAGAAATAGCTGAGGTGCAAGTTTTTCAATTGTGTCTCTAAGTCGCTTCTGCCACTTTTGTTTTTCTCCTCATCTATACAAAGAGATGTATTGAAAAATAAGCTTTGCTTTTGTGAAGCTGCAAATGGAATGCAGTACAGAAGAGCTAAGGATTATTTTTACTTTAAATGTAAGCTGTACCAAGTGATAAGGAAAGAACTTTGCAAAGAATATACCAATAGATCTCAAAGGTCACAATTTTTCAATAAGTTAATTTTAAAAAAACATATTTTAAGTACCAAAGATGGTTACATTCTGTGGATTTATTGTTTTGTATTATTCATACCTAATGCAATCCTATTTAGAAGGTATAAAAGAGGAATACAGTTGGGAAAGAAAGGACATATTGCAAGCTATCCTAGGTGGATGTAATGTAAGTGATTCAGAAGCAGTTAAGCAGATGGTACCATATAGAGCAACCATTTCTCTCCACTTTATAAAGCATATCTATTGTACAGTCACTGAGATCTATCTGTAGTCCAGTACTATGTATCTCTACACAAAATACTGTATGGTGCTTTATAAAAGCAAATAACCAGCTTTTATGCAAGAGAGTTATCAAGGAAGCAACTGCAGCAGTTGCGTAATCCACAGTCAAAAGGAAGAGTTTAATGCATGTACATGGCAATGTGTTCAAAGGCAGTGATTCTTGAGTGGAGCTGAGGCAAAACATCTCTTTGAGAACGAACAAGTAGAATTCTACCCAGAAGGATTAGCAGAGTGTGTTGTTTTGACATAGGAGGAGGTGTGTTACTAAGGTATGTCCATGCTCTGCACCTAGCAGTGGACATGAAAAGGTCAGAGGAAAAGGATGAAATAAACATCTACCTTCAGACAGACACTGTAGTTACCTAATAAACACATGAAGGCACAGCAAGCACAATGAATGTGTTTTGCTTTAAAACAAAAGCTAGTGATAAGAAAAATGAGGGAGAAACTTTGCTCGTTAGCATACTCTTAATGTATGCTAAAATGTATGCACAAAACCCATACATAGCAATCATTTCACTTCTGTTTTTTTGATGGTTTGGGTTTGTTTTGTTGTTTGGGTTAATTAAAAAACCCCAAGCTGTTCATTGGGTTGCCAAAATATAGTCAGCAGCAGAAACATGTAATAAAGCATGTGGTAACGGTAGTGGGAACTACTTGTTTTAAAATTGACATTTGTTCCTGCATAAATATAGAATGTTGAATGTAAAACACAGACTCCACAAAACCTAGCAATAAAGGAGGAAAAGAAAGGACATGACTGCTGTCACATGTACAAATGGATCAATCCTGCTAAGTTATATGATGGGAAGAGCTTGCAATGCAGAACTGCCATTACACACATATTATCTCACTATGCATCTGTCTTCCAACTGTGCTGTAAAGCTTGCTCAAATGTATCAGAAACGTGCTTAGATCCTTGAAGAGGTTACCAAAGTCAACTTTTTGAAGTGAAAATTAATATATCTTCTTTTCCAGGCTTTGAAGTACCCTTACTTTCAAGTTGGCCAAATTTTAGGACCTCCTGCACAGTATCTGGAGAAGCAGACTCCTGTTAAAACGGTTCAGCCAACAGAGCCAAAGCCATCTTTACCTAGACTGGAAGCTAAGCCAGAATCTCTGTCTTCACCTGATTTACCTGACAAAACACAGCCACAGCCCCTGCCAAAGGTTAACCACCAGCCTCTCCAGCAAATTCAGTTGCCTCAGAATACAGCTGACCAGCAAGTACCAAAGCAGCAGCAGACACAGGCACAACCACTCTTTCCAATTATCAATAAAAACTCATCGCCTGTAAGTTGTCTTCAGTAACTACTTAGATGGCTTCATTAAAAGTTCTTAGTATGTTTAGCCAGGTGATCCCTTGAAAATTGTCATATATTTTATTAGAGGAAGTACAGATAGATAACTAGGGACTAATTGAGGATATAACAGGCCGCTTATTAAAATTTTACGGCAAGTCAGAAGAATAGATTGCTTGTAACAACAATGTATGTTCATTTATAATAGCCCTCACTGACATGCTTATGCAGTAACAGAGTTAAAACAGCTATTGCTTATTGGCCTTTGAGAAACAATTCACAAAAATAGTGTCAGTACACAATGGAGAAGTGGGAAGGGAGAACTTCGCTTGCCTCTTGCAGGAAAATACCCAAGAAGATTCATCCAATTCCTAACCTCATAAGAATTTAACAATTAAGATTTTTAGGAAGATGAATAATAAACTTTGGTTTGTAATTTTCATTTTGCTTTTGACTTGTACTCCCTGAACTGCAATACAAAGTATGTTAAAAATAATAGGTATTCAGAGAATGCTGGAATGTAAACAATGCTCAGATGGAAGGGTAGTTTTAAAACCTAGTAATTTCATTGGAAGAGAATATCAAAGAGAGGCTTGACCAGCTTATTTTATTTGCTGTATTTACTCTGGAGGCACAGCAGTGTTCTGTACCACTGTGCTCTATTTCATGACAGTTCATCTACCACTGTTTAGAGCATGAGTTCAGCAAGATCTCAGTAAGAGAGGCTGAGCACTGAACTGGGTCTGCAAATTGAGTGTTAACCTCCCTACTTCAGGTGGACTTCAGCAAATAAAGGATGACAGCCCAAAAGAACTACACTCAAAATACATGCTGGCATTATTGTTATGTTTTGTGCTTGAAGTCATTCTGAGACTATGACCAAAACATGCATGACACAGTGGGAAAAATTGCCTCAAAGTCCATAAGCAGTAGTCAGGAGTTATCCTAGATACAAAATAAAAAATTTTAGAGTTGAATTAAAGCTTTTTTTTTTTTTTTTTTTTTTTTTTTTTGTATTTAAAATAGAAACAAGCAGCTAGTGGCCCTCTGAACGGTGCACTAGGTCCTAAAACCTGCAGAAGACGATGGGGTCAGACTTTGGTAAAGGCTGTGGATAGCTGGGATGACTTGGATGACCCTGAATTTGGGATGTCATGTTCAAAGAAGCCTAGCATTGCACTGTTAAAAGAAAAGAAAAACAAGGAATTTGTTTTTAGGTAGGTCCTACAACCATAAAATCACAATTTCTTTTAGTAAGTAGTGTCCAGTAGTACATTTATAGATTGATTAAGACAAGTCTGCTAAAGTTCAAGTCACCAAAATTTTGCAAGAGCTATATGAGAAGATCAGCTTTGAGTATGATGTTGTTATAGCACCCGTAATATCTAAACAGGATCAAATTTGTTCTCAGGCACTATGTGGTTTAGGTGTTGGTTGTGTGTTTAAGAAACTGTCTGTTTTACTAAAATTAGACATACTAACATAATTTTCTTTGTTGGTTAAGTGGTACTACGTTCTGCCAGTTATCCACGTTTGCTTTTATTCCGTGTTGGATACACTACTTTCTTCAAATCCCAGGTCAGGCTCTCATGAGTTATTGGATTTGGCTGTTACTTTGTGGAAATTGACTCTACAGATTAAAGTAGGATAAGTGAAGAGCATTGTATTCTTCAGGCTAAGGTCAGCTTGTGGTGTTCTGGGCTGGAGTTGGTCACATTGTTTGAAAAATTTGATTTTTTCAGTGTGCCAGAACCAAAAGCTTCATGCTGTATCCAGCCAGGAGGGGAAAACAAGGTTTTGATGAGAAATGATTCTGGAAGATCAAATACATCAGCAAAACAGTACTATATAAACCAATCAAGATATCTACCTGGTAAGGTTAAAAGTCTATACGTGTAGGCAATACAAGCTGTGCACAATCTACATACTGTACGTGTAAATTTTAGATTTCTCATGGGACAGTTTTATTATTCAAAACCAGGCTACATTTCAAGTTTTGGACTAGATGCCTTTCCCAGAACATATCACAACTGATGCAGAAGTTCCTGGCTATGTAAACGTGGCAGGAGCTCAACACTGCTGTACACCATAAAAGCTCACAGGCCATCTTATGACCAGTAACATAAAAAATCCTCAGTAATATAAATCCAGCGTCTCTCGGATTACTAGGAATGGATCCTGATTGACACATAAGCAAGTGTATCCGAGGACTAAAGAAACTACATATATTTTTTTCATCAGGAAACATAGTGATAAGACAAGGAGTGATGGATTCAAACTGTAAGAGGGGAAATTTAGAAAAGATATACAGAAGAGATTCTTTACTGTGAGCATGATGAGCCACTGGAACAGGTTGCCCAGAGAAGATGTAGATGGCCCATCCCTGGCAGTATTCAAGGCCAGGTTGGATGGGACATGGAGCAATTGTCCCATTGATTGGTCAGGCTGAAGGTGTCCCTGCCCACGGCAGGGGGAGGTTGGAACTAGATGATCTTCGATGTCTCCTTCCAACCCAAATCATTCAAGGATTCTATGATTTTATATAGTGCATGTTTACCACTTTTGCAGTGTTTTGGGTTTTCTGAACATAAGTTCCCTTCTTTGTAGGAAGTGTTGAGAAATATCCAGCCACTGAGGCTGGTAGGAATTCACACACTCACTTCCCTTCCCAAGGCAGTCATCTTTCTTTAGAAACATAGCTTAGTCTGAACTTCGGTGATTTTACCAGGAAAACAACATGAAACTAGTAATTACTAGGAATGAGGATGGAAAGAAGGAGAAAACAATGTTTCCTTAAGTTAGTATTCTGAATATATTCTATAATCAAATTATTTTCATGGTGTCTCACTTAGTATCTTTATTTGTGTTATCATTATGGTTTGTACAGTTACAGTAAGCATGCCATGGCTTCTACTGTAATCAACATGTGAGAATTTAGGTGGCTCACAGAGGAATTCCTCATTGTCAGGCAAGTTGTTTTATTACAACATATCATTAATTTGTCAGGAATTCATTAGGGCAGTGATGACTCCTGAATATGAAATAATTTCTTGAATGTTAAATAGGATGCCCAGAGACTCAACAGTTTTAGTCCAAAATAAAAGAAAATGAAAAAAATAAAGGGCATAGGGAGCTTTCATATCTAAACGTAAGACAAATGGAAGGGTCATCTGTATTTCTTATCTTTTTTTAAGCACAACACTGATTTTCAGCACAACTCTGGTTTTCAATGAGAAAGGCATAGATGTAAAAAATAATTAATTTCAACATTTAAGCGAGTAATAGCTGCAAGGAACATATTTGTTAGTTATCCATACTACTTTAGTTCTTCAATCACTGGATCTGGGAGTGCTTTCAAGTGGTGTAATCACATTAACTTTTGTAATGCTTGTAACGTGCTGAAGTAACACAAACCTCTTTGTCCTACTTTTTAACTTAACCCTTGAAGAAATAGTTTATTTTTAGTCTTGGGAACCCTAGTTTTTGACAGGTATTTTTAATTTGTGTTACTTTTTTGAGACAAAAACATAAATTATAAGATTATGGTTTTATAGAAGCCAAGTAACTATACTAAAAAGACTTTGTAAAGTTCTCTTGAAAGCGTGGAGAGAATTGTTTTTAAATCGGTGTTGCTAGTTTTCATAGTTTGGCTAAAAAACCTAACCTAATAATTGGATGTAGTTAATTTACATTAATGGTGTTTACATTATACCACAAATAATTCAGTGTTGGTTTTCTGTTCTAGAAATGTCAAATATTTATTGCTTGAGTTATGTTTGAAATTTGATATTTATAACATTTTTCATCATTTGTTTTCTAAGGTGTAAACCCAAAGAATGTATCTCTAGCCGCAGTCAATAAAGAAGGATCACACGGAACCTGGAACAACCAGTTGTTTTCTAAATCACTGGCAAATGCTGGGGGAGGATTGACTTACAGCAGAAATACTGCAGGTAAAAATGTAATTGAAAATGGTCACATTATATCTCATCGTACTTTCATTAATTTAGTTAAGACCATCTGGTTTAACTTCTGTGGTCAAACTTAGCTTCCAGGCTCTTTTTTTTCCCCTCTTCTTATAGCAAAAGACTCATTTTTTAAATAACAACCTTTTCATATGTAAAACTATGTATTTTGCTTTCAGAACATTAAGAAGATATAACCAGCCCCCACTTAAAAAGTTCTGTCAAGATAAATTTTGTCCATAATCCACTTAGACTTTTACTATATTATTTTACTATTTACTAAAGCAAATAGTTTGACCTCATTACTGCCTGCTCCCTGTGCCATGGAACACTATTAAACAGCAGTCTCACCTATGAAAACAAAATGGTGGGTGGTGTGTTCATGTAATAAAGTGCTGCCTAATATTCTAGACATATCAATATACTGCCCTTGCTCTAAATGCTTTGCTGCACGAAAGTCCCTGTATTTCCAGGAAGGAGCTTTCAGTGAGACTATGTTTTGTGAAGAACACTATTACCAGCATTCTAGAGAGCGAAGACTAAGACTAGTTAAACACTTTATCTAAGATTTCACTGAGGACAGCATCAGACTCCAGACTGAAATCTATCTTCTCATCACCAAGCCCTGTACTTTAGCCCTGTACTGTCCTTGTTATGGCAAGTTCCCCTTTTCACAACTCTGCAGCCATTGTCCAGCTAGCACGAGTCACTCTCAAACACTTTAATGCCAATAAACCGCCCAGCATTACATGCTTGCACAGGGAGAACTTTAGAAGGTTTGTTTACATGCAGATCCTGCACCCCTTTTGAACAGAACTTTAGTAACCATTCTGCAGTGTCAACAAACTTGGTTTTCCCCTCTGAAAGTCACGAGAGCTGAAGTTGTTCATCTGAATTAATGTGCAAGATTTTAGAAAGCAGAAAAATAACAGCACCTACCAGAATTTTTGATGGAATAGAAGATCCTTTCTAAAGCAGTCATCATGTGTAGCTTTTTTGTTTTCTGAAATAGAGTTTCTTTGCCCCAGAAGCAATTTATTCATAAACAATCTTGCAAGGGAATCAGGCAAAAAAAAGAAAACAGCTGCTTCCAGAAGTATTCATCAATGAGCTAGACATCTACATACTGAACTGCACTGGAGATAAATTTAAGATGAATGCTAATAGCAGAAATCCTGCTTTTGTCTTACTACCAAGAATTTAAAGAAAAAAAGCACTAAAATGGATTCATTTTTATGTTTGAAAATATTTGGTATTATTTCCATCAGTATCTTAAATTGCCTGTGATGTTTCATATACTGGGGAGACAGCAGTATTTAAGATAGACACACATGAAATCAGGATAGAGGGCTCAGGGAAATACAACACATGTAAACTATGTATTTTTTTCGTATTGACAAGCTGAAAGTTGACACTGCAATGTTTAAACAACTATACATAGTTTATTTAAGTGCACTTTTTTTTTCAATCTGCCACGACATTGCTCTAAGGTAAAATAAGATAAGAGCAAATAGTTACAAATGCTTTATTTATGAAGAATTGTAAGTTTATGATCAGTTCGCTTTGCAGATACGACCAAGTCCTTAAAATTGTGATTTATGTATTTGTGTGACTGGAATGTGATTGCATTGTTGGTAAATCATATTGTTATTCCATTGGTAGAAAGGACCTTATAAAGTAGCTTGTTCGAGTAACATTTCCTGCTTAAGAAAACAAGAATAAGACATTATAGTTACAAACTATATAAGATATTCATTCTTGCTCGCTTTTTCCCACCATCATTTCTGTTACACACCTAAACAGGTTCTTCATACCCTTTTTCTAAAGTTCTGTCTGTCCTTCTTTTTTTTCCTTTCGTTTTCCTTGCCTACAGATGAGAACTTAATTATACCTATTGAAAAGCTATCATGCAAAGAAAGGTTGAATGAAATATTAGAGGATCCAAAAGGTAATTTATAGCAATTATAGCTGGATACATTCTTTGTACATCTCCTATTTATGTTTTACAGTTTCTTGTAAAAAAATTACACTTAAAATGCAAGTTCCTGACAATATACTCCTATATATATATACTTCTATTTTCAGCTGTTAATCTGTTTTGTCAAACCCTCCTCTCTTCATTATAGCTTCTTCTGGATTCTTGGAACTTACTGTGCTTTAAAGGGCAGAGGATATTTTATTACCCTAATTACAATCCACAGCAGGTCATTGCACTGTTGCTTGTTAATGGTTAAGAAGTGATCCTAATGCAGCATGTGCATCTCCCCTGAAGGATGGTTTGCTCATGACAGCTCTTGGGACTTGCATTTCCTGCATTTAGGTTCTCTAGCTGTTACTCTGATTTTACAGTGCTGCGGTTGCACAGATTTTGGTGGTCACATTAGTGTAAGAGGGTGGAAACTCAGGATTCCAGACAGCCTAGCTTGTGCCTAAACACACTGCTGGCTGTGAGCATTGTGAAGCTGCTGGAATGCTTCACCTCTCCCCATTCCTGGCCCCTCTGGCGTGTGCTGCCTAACACTTGTCTCATTGCAACTACTCGTAGGGCTTTTTGAACTCCCTACCCAGCTCAAACAATTCCATGACCACCTCCTTTACGAAGAATCAGGTATGTGTTGTTTGAAGTAGGGGGTAAGGCCTGGGCCGCCCTTAACACTTGTTGACATCATGGCAATGAGTGCTTGCCTCTACACCTGCTGCCAGACCTCCTGGATGCCTGATGGATGAATACGTCTATAGCAAGGACCCCTTCTTTTGTACAGCAGTTGTCAAAGGTAAGGAACTGTGCTTTTAAATCAGGGGTTTTTTTAAAATCTGTAACTATTCTGCTATTTTATATTGAACTTTTTTCCCCCCTCCTTCCCTTGTTCTCATACAGCAAAAGATCACCCCTCCAGAGCTCTCTGTTTCACCCAGACTGTTCATCCTGGCTACACTTTTTCATTTGCTGCAGAATTGATAAAGGACATTGGACATTGAGAGGTAAGGAGAACCAAAACAATGGTTGAGCAATTTTTGACAGATAGGCAGCTTTGCTGAACTAGGAAGCAGACACAAGTAGTCTTGTTGTATTGATTGAGGGCTGTCACGTTCTTATTTTCAGACTGCAGAATTTTAAGGAATGCTACTGAGATGTCAGATCTATGAACCACTTCCAGTAATTAGGAACTGGGGGGATAAGAGGAAGTATGTGTGTGTATGTGCAGAGGCAGGTGAACATAGCATTAAAACTGCATTGTTTTGGTTTTCAGGCAAATTCCTGAAAAGGAAGAAGAACTGAAACACTACAAGAAAGTGAAATTTTATTGGAATACTTCATTAAAGTTGTATTTTTCTCCAGTTGTGTTGTTGCATCATTTTTTACTGTGCTGGAAACTGGCATCAACTGGACAGAGGAAAGCGACAAGGAGACCCAACAATTTGCAGAAGTGATAGAAGTGACCATTTCGGGAGGTTGGCAAAACTGAGTTAGCTGAATGCTTTTTGCTAGTGCTTCTGAACAGGGAGGTTTGCAATGACCCAATGCAGCTGTAATTAGCTGAGGATACCTTTTTGGGTTTGTAGATGACCACTTCTGCAGCTTATAGTTGCACTGGTCTGAGCTCTGAAACTACTGCAGAGGACTGGGGGTGTTTGTGTGCAGAACATTACGGGATTGCACAAATGCCAGAGATTTAGGAGACAGGAAAACTGTCAAACCAGATACTGCGTGTTTTACTGCAACTACCACTGACAATAGGATGAATATGCTCACACTTGATAAAGGTCAAAATAAACTACTGTGTATGGCCTTGTACTTCACAAATTTAATATTACTGAACACAGAACCATACCACTAGAGAGGCATTTCTCTCTGGACATTGTGCCATCATAGTCTTAACACTGTCTCAAGTGATAACAGACATGAAGAAGGTAGGAAATTTTCTTGGAGCAGGGAATCTAAGTATTGTAATAGATCCTCTTCCACTGGTTCAGTGGAATTTCAGTACTAATTTTGTGTGTACATGCACAATGCTTCTTAACTTCCAAATGAGGATGGTCATGTCAACCTTCCCAGGGTAGCACTGCTTTAAAGAAAAATCTGGACCAAAACTAGGCACAACAGAATTATAACCAGGGTTACAGGAAGATGATAGTTGAGTCTGACTTTTACAGCAGGTCTTTAATTGTGGAACTGGTAAAGTCAACTTCAAGTGGTGCAGCACTTCCCGCAAGAGAAGTCGGGTTCCACTCTTACAGATAGATTTAGGCCAAACATGTTGAGCACGAGTAGTATTGGCTGCTAGTTTTCAAATACTGAAGTGCTTGAACCAGCTTCCAGTAAAGCAAGTAGCTGTAAGCAAAAGGTAAGATCCTACCTTTCTCTAAAACTCTGTGAAAACCTTCCTGTGTGGTCTTAAGTTTGATGAAAGTACTAATGACATGTACATCCTGCTTTGTTGACTTTATTCCTGCTGAATTCCTGTCTGCAAGTCTGCTAAGTGCTATAAAGGGTCCAACTAATATACAAAGCAAAGAATAAATATGTACTTTTTTTCAAGAGATGAGCACTAGGGAGTTTTTAAAGAACACTCATACTTTGTATTCTTGTGGTACTGCAAATACATTTTGAAGTGACTGTAAAAAGTAGGCAAGATTTTCTGAATGCAGCTGAAAATTCTCAAATTCTGTAATGTCAATAGGAAATCCTGGCTTTGTAAGCAGTACTGCCTACAACCCATCAGGAGTATATGCCCCTTCCTTCCATAAAAAAGAAATTGGATCAGCTGGACAACGGATACATCTGGCGCCTCTTGGTGCACCTCTATCAGGTAAGAAATATTCTTTTACTACACATATCCAAGACAAAGAGAAATGTTCATTTTCCGTGCTTCCTAAGAGATGTATTAGCCCTTGGTAAGGTTTTCCTCAAGTTTTGTAAATAAAATTGTGGGGCATAAATTCTTCTTGTAAATACAAGTGAACTGAATGTAGGTGTCTAGAGGCAGTCCTGATAGCTAGAAAAGCTATTACTACTAGTATTTGTTAGATAAAAAATAATTACAAAAGGTGCAAAGAAGGTTTGGACCATTTGCTCAACTACTGTTGATTAGTGGTGATGGGCTAATTGTAAAAACATGTAACTCCACAGCTCTATAGTAACTGGTCATGTAGACTGGACTCCATTCATCTGTTAAAAACAATGTGAAATCTGTTCTGAATGTAACTGTTACCTTGGATCCTCTGCAGTATAGATGACATCCTGAGCACCTTCTTTCTTGGCATATTTCCAATTCAGAGAAGATAAACAGAAGTGCTCAGGACACAGGAGAAGCTGGTTTGTGAGTGAAGATTTAGAGCTGTTGTCCAAACCCAGCAGCACACTTCTCTAGTTACTTTAGTTACTTCAGAGGAAATAGCAAGGCCCTAATGTAATGATGAATTGTTTAACCAAAGGGCCCATGGCAGATCTGATATGGTCCTGCTTAAAAATGTCTTTTTGCTGATGTGCTCTTTTGAGTTACCTGTTCTCCTTAAGAACTTGCAAGTGGCTTCAGAGAAGCAGAGAGGGAAGGAAGGAAGGGGATGGCATGCATAAGTAAAATATGCTTAGATGTATGCATATTCCGTGTCTGAGTTATCAGAAGCCCACCAGGAGGGAAGGCTGGAGCTGCACCTCATTACCTTATTGACTCACTGCTGAAACACAACTGCGAGAGTTTTGGTTTGTCAGTGCATGGATCAAGGTCACAGGAGAACAAAACCTGCAAGTCTCTCTTGACTGCTGTAAATAGTGCAAAAGAAAAGGAATTGCATGTGGTGTTCCAAAGGGAAATAAATAAATTCACTGTTAGTCTGTAATTAGAAATGGAAAACGTAGTACAAGTCAGAAAGGCTGGCAGATGGAGGACAATTAAGAGACTCTTCCATGTCCTGGAAAAGAGCAAGAATCCTACTGCTTAAACCCCTCATATTTAGCCTAAGCTCTTGAGGCTTGCATGGCAAGAGAGATAAGGATGAAGTAAATGATGTTTTATCTCCTAGATGTCAATATTTGAACATTAACATTTTTGGTGACCCTTTGCTTTGTATTATCCAAACTGAAATAAGTTATGCTCTCAATTGTTCCTGTTTCTCTTAATTGGTTATGTTTTTTAGTGCCGTAATTTTAATGTAGTATAAAATACCTGTATTCCTGAGGAAAATGCCAAGACCCAGGAAAAGTGACCTTTATTGCCAAGATAGTGTAAACTGGAATCATACTTGCTGATGAAAAGATAGGGAATGCCAGCCTACAGTAAAAAGCAGCAGTTTTAAAGAGGTGGATTCCAGTTTTAGTTCCCTGATGTTCCTCTGTTTTAAATTCTTGATCCTCACCTGTTCCTTAATGGGTTCAATCCACTGTTGAAAAATACTACTAAAAATAGATGGTTTTCTGTAAGAAACAGAATGATACATAGGCAGCAAAACCCCACTAAATTTAAATGTTAAATTTTGTTTTAAAGAGTATCAGTACATAATATGACTAAACTATAAAAGTACGAATGGAAGAGGCAGGATCTACTTTAGGAATGCTAAGGAAACAATGGTGAGGTATAGCAGGAGTCTGGATAAAAGAGGTCCCAACTGACTGATTGGTCATGACCATGAAGAAATGTCAGCCCCTGCAGCAGGGCAATTACTTTAATCACATGAAACTTGAGGAAGTAGCAACTACCTGAAATAGAAGAAGGGAAAATCTGAATAGGAAGGCCAGGAATACAGTAATGCACTACTGCTCGTACCTGAAATCTGGTGGATGCCAATATTAAGAGATAAAAAACCCTTCAGACTTGGAATAGATCCTATGAAATCAACGGAGAAAGGGGAAATGGAGTGAAGAGGACTCGCTGTCAGGTACACCAGGAGTTCTGAGCTAAGCAAGAGGGGAATAAAAGGCATAAAATCTCAGAAGGAACAAGAGGGTCTCCAGAAGCTGTCCTTCAGTCTAAGCCGTTTGGGTCTTAGTAAGTTTTTCAACGTTGTAATTAAATGCTTTTAAAAATATTTGAGCTAGAAGAAAGAACACTTCCATTCTGTAGCAGTTTTGTAATAGGAGAGACAGAGTTGTAGGTACCTACATCAGTTTTTCCACTGAATTTCATTCTCAGTGTTTTCTCAAGGGATTGCTGCAAAACAAGTATTCAGTAGGTGAGAATTAATAACACACACAAACTATAAGGAAAATTAATCTTATCTGAAAACAAGCATAGACAGCATGCTCTCAGGCACACAGTGTGATTCTTGGGATTGTCCTGTGCAGGGCCAGGAGCTGGACTCAATGATCCTTGGGGATCCCTTCCAGCTCAGGATGTTTTATGACATATAGGAGACCAAAGCATCCTACTACATTAGCATCCTTGAGTATCATAAGTCATCTGTATGCTCTCATTTTTTCCTTTGTAAAGGAGTAAAATACCTTTTTAGTCACAATTAATTCTGAATTCTTTTTCCTTTCAGATTATTCCTGGAAAACCAAAGCTGCTCGCGCTCCATTACCAGGTCCTACTTTCAATTCAGCAGCAAAAAACATGAGTGTGTTAACTCGCCCCCCAACAATTCAGCGAGTACATGGGAGAACAGACTGGGTGGCCAAATATGGAGGGAACAGATAGAAAATGCCATCCTGTGTGGGTATTACTTGCTCCGTGTTCAGTTCTGCTGCACTTGGAAACCCGAAATGCCTATTTGCTCTGACTTTTCCTAAGACTATGCAATAGTAAAGAAGAAAAAAAGACTTCGTGTTCTACTACGTGTATAGCACCTATAATATCATGTAAAATACTGGCTGTAAAGTAGGATGTAATGAAGTATTGTACAACACACGTTGCCAAAACTGAGATGTAGATTTCACTTGGCATTTTTCTACGGATGGATCTTCTATCCTTGTACTCTTAGAAACAACAGTTGGGATTGTTCACCCAGTGCAACATCTGCTGCTGGTCTGTGCTTGAAGCACACAAGCAGCTCGAAGCAGGGTGGAGGCAGAGCAGGGACCAGGCTTCCAGGTGCTAGTCTGGTCCCTTAGCAGGAAGATGAGAGCTTTGTGAAGAATACCAGTCTCCTACGAGGATTTCAGAACTCCCTTTTTACTAAGAGTTACTCAGGGCCTGTAAGCTGCAAATATTCATGTAGCAATGAGAACTTAAATCCTTGTAGTACAACATAAGCAATCCACTGATAGATTCTGCACAAGGAAGATCTAGAAACTAGGCTGATACATGGCTGTTGAATGATATAGCAATATTGGAAAACAGTTCAACAGGTACTGAATGCTAGACTTACCTCACTAAGCTGCGAAGTGAACCTAACAATTAGATTCAGCTCTTTTAATTCACTTATTGCTATTTTTGGTCAAAGATCTGTAGAGATTTATCTCTGCCCTGTCAAGGGAGTGTCACAGTGACCCTTTAAGGAGCCTAAATCACGGCAGTGTGTCAGTCGTTTTAAGGTGAATTAGCCAAAAATGCCTGAATTATCAATAAACTCTTGTTTCTACATATCCTTATTGGGTGATCAAACTAAACTACAGAAGTTGAATAAGCTACATGAGGGAGGATATTGGGCTGTTCTTCAAAGACACTGCTTTTTGTTTTAGATCCAAAGGCCAACTTAGTTACCTGAAAGCACACACAAACTAATCATTCCGTACATCACTGTTTATATGCTCATTCAGTACTTTCCCCAGCTTTTATGCTTTTATAACAATATTGCACAAAGAACTTTGCAATGTAAAATAAATTGTTTATTAGGATGTTGAACTGGGCTACTTCTGTTAACAATTGCATTTAGAATAGATGCTTTAGACTTAATAGTTACATAAACTTGCCATTTTAAAGTGCAAACTGAGCATGTTCTTTAAAGATGTAAAGTTGTTAATGATTACTTCATGCATTGTAAAAAAAGAAATGTATTTGTATGGCTTTTATAAATGGGTATTAAAATTTAAATTCCTGTTGTTGACATAATGTGTCATAATATATGGGTTATGTTAGCTTCCTGTAAAGCAGTTTAATCTAAAACAGTTGTACCAAAAAGTCAAATATTTTGTTACGAAAATTGCACCTAAAGAAAATGCCACTTTAGTACTGTAAGAGTTATATAAGGTTAGGGCTATCTGGTTAGTAATGCAGTAGGGAGTTTAATTCAATTGCTATTGGTCATTCCCTTAGTACTATTTGTCATTCCCTTAGTACTAACAGATGTTCCTATGCTACTTAATTGCATCTTAATTTATCTGTAGAACATATCTGTGACTTGCTATGACACTGAAGGACAACCTCAGACTGTCTGTAACAAGCATAAAAGCAGGGGAGTTGTCCTGTTTATAATTAAAACACATGATAAATTAATCACTTGTCTCTAGTACAAGATGTCAGTGACAGTTAAAATCTTGAAAGAGCTTGGACATAACCATAACAGCCTTTACTTGTCCATAATCAAAGCATGACCAGTGTTAAGAAATGCATCTTGCAAACTGAAAGGCCAACAGGCTTTGTACAGTCATTTTAACTCAGATTCATTGGTACACTTTGGGCTGTTAGTGCAGGAATGCCATCTAATGCTTAAAAAATTTAGTATATGCTGATAAAGTTTCAAAGGGGTAAAAAGTATGTAGGGCTGAAGTTTTTCTCTTGTCCCTTTGCCTGTATTACTGCTGTTTCTCCTGAGCATGAGAGTTCTACCACAAGTTCTAAACGACTTCCACCAGCAGTTCCCAATTCAAGCCACTGCTTTCCAAAGCTCATAAAACAGCAACAAGGCACTTTGGTCTAAGAGTTTAAAAGCTCATCAGTCCAATTCTCTGCTTTCTATTGTCTTTATTCTGTTAAAGACAACTGCAATTCAAATTTGCAAGTTGCCTGATTTGAGACCAGCATTATGCAATTAGAAAACTGCTGGATCATGGCTGTTCTCAGTTTAGTGCAGGACATGCATTTATGTTTACATCTTACTTCTACGGAAGAAAACTACTTCAACAGCAATATGAAGAGGAAAAAAAACCCCTATAAAGCAGTTTAAAGATAAGTGTCTTAAGTGCTAAAGCCTGGGTTACTGACTTTTCCAAATTAGTACCAAGACATTGAGACAGGTGCCCCCCAGTGCTGGGTCTTGGGCTGGGATTAGGCACTTAAAGGGCTGACATATAACAAACCACCTGCTGTCTTGCACACCCCTTATTTCTATGCAGGGAGGTAAGAGGGAAATGTAAAAAATGGTGAACACCTGAAGCTGAACTCTGCAGGGTGATGTATAAGGGCTCTCAAATTTAAAGATTTGCTGAGTAGAATTCCCCCTCCAGATCTGACTGCCTGTGCTCAAGCCAGCTCTGACCCGAGTTGTTAGGCCTGGGGCCAGGCTGCTGAGACCCTTGCTGGAGCTGCACCCATTCCTGGCCCTGTCCCTGCAGGTCTGGAACCCAGTCGGATTGACCTGGCATCCTGGCTTGACCTCAGCCCCGCCTCATCACTGTGACTTGCCTGGCAAGCCACTGCCCAGCTGGCAGAGCCTGGCTATGGCCACTGGCCCAGCCCTGCACCTCCTGCTCAGGCAGCACAAGGTCACTGGCCTGCCTGTTTTGCTGCGGCAAGGGAGGAGGGAAGGAAAACCACAGGACGTGACCCTCCTGCAAAGGTACTAGCCTGATACTTAGAGAATTCTGAGCAACTTCAGAGTCTCACCAATCTAATGGACCAACCCTGCTGCTTCCATCTCTCTCAGTATCAGGCACCAAAGAAAAAAGGTTGAGGAAATCGAAGCTCAGGATCTGTACAAAAAAGGACATAAGTTAAATGAGACCAGAAAAGGGATACATTACCACCCATGTGTATCTTTCAGGAATATCTCTCTATGGAAGGTTTATATTTAGAATGATTTCAGGCATCAAGGGAATCAACTGAAGACAAAAACTTATCAAATGAGCCCTTCAGTCTTTAAAGTTTCATACAGCATTTTCCAAATTTAAAATAGATGATTCCCTCAGGAAAAAATAAAACAAAACAAAAACCCCCAAACTCTTATATAATACTTGTCTGAATTTGTGGTCTGTATGCTTTTGTTCTCTACACCTCCCTCCCAGTTCAGATTTTTATATTTACAAGTTACTTGATTCAGGGAATAGAATATATTACTTATGTTCGCAAATACATCCAGACATCTTGCAGGAAAGACACCAGACTATCAATCCAGATTAATGATTAAAGACAAAAAACGTTCTGTAGAACACAGAAGTTTGCAATAATAATTTCTTGGTTTATTTAAAATAACATTTTAGTAAAGCTATGCCTATAATTCAGCACTATCTAATGAAGCATGTTTTTGATTTATGAGTAATAATCTCTAAAAGTGAAATGAATGATGTAGAGAGCTGGGCACTTCTGCTTACAAGTAGTTGCAAGGAATGGGTATGCATTTGCTGCATTACAGCAGAACCTCAACAGCCTGCTGTGTGATTGTGTTTTGTGGGACCAGGTTCAAACACGCAGTGCTGGGAGGACAAACCCCCTGACTGACAGACAACTGTGACTGGATAAACTGGCAAGGAAAGGGAGATGCAACGTAATAAGCACATTTATTATATTAATTACTAGTGACAAATTGGCATATCCTACCCCCTGGTTTTAGAGGTACACATGAGTTTAGAGGGACAAGTCAGCATGTACATTTAAGCCTCAATCCTGCAACTGTCTGAATGCAAGGGCCAAGAGGTCTTTGCTTACAGTAAGTTGGAGGACCAGAGGCTAAACTAATGCTATACTCATATTTTCTTGCTTCACAGTGCAGAGAATGTTAAGAAAAATACCATTTTGGAAGACATAACAAAGGATCTCTATGTCAGTCCTTTAAAAACACAACCCACATGCATTAGGATATGAAACATACAGTGCACAGGTAGCAGTGCCTTTTCCACCTCTGTGCAGCACATTTAGGCAGTTGCATTTTCGGGCCTCCTCAATCCCGTATCTTCAAGTGACTCGAAGTGATGCAGATTTATGGCTTAAGAGGCTTTTCCATCATCTGCAATCCAAGCCGTCCAACCATCAGTAAACTGTTGAATAGAGCAGTTGTTATAAAAAAAGGGAGGTGGAGGCAAAATTTCCATAAAGAACAAAAGGAAGAAAACACTGGCATGACTTCATTTAGCTGAACTCCATCAGAAGATTTCATTCTTCGCAGAACTTACCATGTAACATTTAAAAACAATATAATCCACAAATAAGTTAAATAAAATCTTTATTCAATAATATAGACAAGAACAAAAGATAGGTGATTACCTGGCACCAGCAATTATCCCAGGCATTGCTTTTCTGGAGTTGTAAAATCTCATTCCCATAACAGTAGACAGGGTTCCAGACGCCACTGTCAAAAAGAAGCCCAGTCAGAACCATTCCACAGAGGAATACCAGCACAGCATTGGCATGCCCAGCACCACTCGAACAGGCCTACACCTACCAACGGGAACGCCTCCCTCTGTCTGCAAACAATTTACTGGACTTTCTTACAGTAAAGCTGTCCTCACAAGCTTCTCAGCAGTTTGGTAAACGTGCTTCACTGCTCAGTAGAAGCAAAGAGATCTCATCAGGGTTGAGACTACTGTCTGATCACCCACAAATTCCAATCCCCTGAACAGATCACTAACTCTCCCTCAACCCTTATTTGCAGAAGAATGATTACTTCCTCAAACACAGACAGGCTCAAAAGTGCCAGAAAGCTGGGAGGGTGACAGCATTCACTATGTGGGAGGTAAAAAGACAGTTCCCATTTCTCTGTGACATTCTGAACTGGAAGGTGGCACTAAATTCTATAACTGAAAAGAAAACAACCCCACTTAAAAATATGATTTTAAAAATATGACCCCATTTAAAAATATGATTTATTAGAAAGCAACCATCTAAAGGATCAAACTGAAAGAGCTATTAACATCTTAAACATTACTCCAAATTATTTAATCTCTAAATCTGGAAAAGGAATCCCATTGATATTCACATGAAATTTATAGGGCTGTTGTTTCTTTGAAGAAAGAAGGCAGGTGAAGGTGTTGTATACCTTTCTGCAAAGCCCCAAGTTTGTTTGTATTGGACAGGGCAAAAGGTATTTTAGAGATACTCTGTCAAGGTTCTGTTTCTGCGTTTCTACCAGATGGCGTACTGTGACAAACTTAAAGCTCTGCAGGAGCCACAGCCTCGTGTTGCAAGGAGGGCTGAGGAGGAATGGATGAATGAAGGGTTGGACTACACCGCGACACACCATCGCTTTCAAGAGGTCCATTTGAAAGCACTACATGCACCACATCAGGATATGCAAAAGCTGCTCATCCTTCTTCCATGACACTGCCCAAAAACTCGTGCCAGAGATGCACAGACACTCCTGCAGCATGCCGGAGTTGAAGAGACAGTTCACAAATGGAAATTCTGCTTCACATTGAGCAGCATTTTACATTTCATTCCTAACTGATGAGGCAGTTTGATCCTCTGCAGTGTCTTCATACAGCGTTTCAGCACATTAGTCCTATGGTTTAAAATAGCCTGAAATCACTGTAAAGCTATAGTATCATAACACTAGTGACACTGTGGACTAGTTACAGAAGCAGCAGCAACCTCAAGAGGTCATCCAGGATGCTCTAGTGCCCAAAGGCAAGATCAGTTCCTGATAGATAATGGTTTAACCAGATATTACAGTCCTGCAGCATTGGAAGTCCCCGAGGTTCACCTGATCTCTTTCAGTGCTTCATAACACTTTCCACAGTGATTTCGTCCTTCCCCTGAAGAGTTACCTGCAAGCTACACACACAACTTCTTGTACATTCTGCTGTAAGCAATCAGAATAGATCATTGCCTCCTTTCTTTTACATAGTTCAGACTTTCTTCCACAGTGTATGATGCATTGAAACACGTACTGCTCTTCCGAGATGCCTGTGTAAACCAAGGTTCTGTAAGGCCATATACCACCTGTCACAGTGCTGTCATTATTGCAAAAATACTGCTTATTCCATCACCACAGGCTAAAAACGTTGCTTCACAACCAAAAATTTTCCATGTATGTTTCCAGTACCTGTGTTAGTTTAACACCGTATCTAATCTGGCAAAGGAGACAGGTATTTCTCACCAACTTTGGATTCAAACACGACAACACATGTTTTAGAGCCAGGTACCGTGCTCTTACACCAATACCTCCTGGCTGTGGGCAGGAGATCCTGCCACCACTTACAACATTCATACAGGCAACAGGGCACGGGTCAGTTGAAACATGCTAGAAAAAAGAAGGTTCTGTTCCCACCGCTACCAGTAACACGCAGTGCTGCCGAGCAAACTTACCGAGGGAAAGCCACACATTCTTTGGATCTTTGGACTGCTGGTAAGCGCCCAGTCCCGCTAAGCCGCCAAACAGAAGACCGGCAGCTAGAGAAGGGGCGCTGCCTTGAATAAGAATAAAAGTAAAGCAGTCAGCGAAAGAACACAGAGTCAGTCTGCACAGCAAACGAAAGCACTTCGAGAGTTTCCCTTACTAGTAAATCCACAGAAACAACCTAAACAAAGCATACCAGACTGGGCTGGGTTATTATTTTTTCTTTTTAAGATACTTTGCAGACCTCCGCGAGCACCGCTTCGGTGGCAACAAGGACTTAGCGGGGCTTGCGGGGTCACTGCCGGCAGCGGCCCGCGGGGCGGAGCGGGGCGGAGGGGAGCGGAGGGGAGCGGGGGCTGCCTGCGGGCAGGACAGGGACAGGGACAGGGACAGGGACAGGGACAGGGACAGGGACAGGGACAGGGACAGGGACAGCCACCGGCACCCACCTGCCTTGGCGTAGCCCACGACGCCGCCCGCCGCCACCAGCGCCGCGTAGCCGAAGCCCAGCCAGTCGTACTCCATCTGCCAGCAGTCGCGGAGCTCCGGGCAGGGCAGGGCAGCGCAGCGCCGACCTTGGGCCGCCCTCCCTCCGTGCCCGCCCCGGAGCCGCCTGCCCGGAGGTCCCGCCCGCCGGCCGTGACGGGCAGCGGGAGGGGCCGCTGGCACCGGCGGCAAGCCGGTGGCAGTGCTGGACCGGCCTCGGGAGGTTTTATTTAATTGTTTTCCAATTAATAATACAGTTGGAAAGTCAGAAATAAAGTAAAAACCACCCACCTCCCCTCTTCTTCCCAGGCTCCAGATCACCCCGGACTGCCAGGGGATGGGAAGTGGAGGTTGCGATCGGTCCGCAGCTCCTCTTCTGAGCTGCTCCTTCCTCCTCGCACCCTTACCGTGCCCCAGCGGGTCCTGCACAAACTGTCCCAGCGTGAGTCCCTTCCATGGGGTGCAGTCCTTTAGGAACAGGCTGCTCCAGTGTGGGTCCTCTGCGTGGTCACAAGTCCTGCCAGCAAACCTGCTCCAGGGTGGGCTCCTCTCTCCTTGGGCAGCAGCTTCCTCCAGGGCATGTCCATCTATTCTGGTGTGGGTTTCTCCATGGGCTGCAGGTGGATCTCTGCTCCACTGTAGACCTGCATGGGCTGCAGACGGTCAGCCTGCCCCACCATGGTCTGCACCGAGGGCTGCAGGGGAGTCTCTGCTCTGGCACCTGGAACACCTCCTCCCCCTCCTTCTTCACTGACCTTGGTGTCTGCAGGGCAGTTCTTCTCAAAATGTTCTCATTCCTCTCTCCAGCTGCAGTTGCGATGTGCAGTAACGTCTTTCTACTTAAATACGTTATCACAGAGGAGCCACACACCAGTGTCATGATGAGTTCAGCCTTGGCCAGCAGGGGATCTCTCTTGGAGCCATCTGACTCTGCCCAGCATGAGGGCAGGTCCTGGTGTCTTCTCACAGAAGCTACCACTGTAGTCTTCCTGCTACCACAGCCTTGCCCCGTAAGACCAATACAGATGTCAAAGAAAGGTGTCTGGATTCCCCAAGAAACTCTGCTGAGGACATCACACACATGTGGAGCGATGGTGGAGATGTGCTACAGGGCACACTCCCCAACTCCACGTTGGGGAGTGCCCAGCACTGCACTGGATGCAGTCCTGTTGTCCCGAAGGCAGGCTCATTAACCAGTGCACAGCGCCAATTCACACACTGAGACAGGCATTTCTACTTTTTATTCTAGTTTGAGCAAAGTAGGGAGCTGGGTGGTAGCCCACAAAAGGCCAGCTCACTCATCATCAAAACTTTATTTACACATTTTAACAAATTAGGGCAGAAGCATTCATTGGTTACAAAATACATAATTTTTCTATAATTAGTACTCAAACCCGTATTTGCATGTTATATCTCTCACATCTAATGCTAATTAGTGACAGGTGCAGTTCGTCTCTCCGTTTCAGGTCGGGGTCCATTTTGAGTAGGTGGCCAATGAGTCAGTGGTTGTCATCACCCACTGCCAGAATGTACTGCTGCCAGTTACTGCTCAGTTCTGCTGACTTCATTCCTGGTGACTCTTGTCCAGACATCCCATTCATGCTGAGATTGTCTTCTCTTTTTCTTAAAACAAAAGATGAGCCAAGCATATGATGATCACAATACAATTGCTTAATCGTAACTGTCCAGCTCAGCTACTTATTAACAAAAATATTGCAAAGTTTGACTCAAACCCCTATTCAAGTCTTGAGGGGTTGGTGTCAGTCCCAGCTCCTGAAGGAAGGTGCAGCTCTTCCAGTCTGGGTCTGCAGAGGTTCCTCGGACTGACTGGATGGAGACCAACTTTGCAAGAAAGGTCTTGGACATTCCAGAGGGTCACAAGAAGTTGCCCATGAGGCAGCAACATGCTCGGGCAGTAAAGGTGGTAAGACAGCACCATGAGCTGCATTAGGCAAGTTAGGCCAGGTGATCCTTCCCGTCCGCTCTGTGGTGAGACACAGCTGGAATTCTGGGTCCTGTTCTAGGCTCACTAGTGCAAGGCAGACATGGACATCCTGAAGCAGGTCCAGCAAAGGGCTATGAAGATGATTAAGGGCTTGGAGTATCTTTCATACAAGGAGTGTCTGAGAGAGCTGGAACTGCTCAGTCTGCATGTGAGGAGGCTCAGGGGCATCTTACTGATCCATACAAGTATCTGGTGGGGAAGGGTAGAGCAGGTGGAGCCAGGGTCTTCTCAGTGGTACCCACTGACAGGACAAGGGGTAACGGCACAAGTTGAATACAGGAAATTCCATTCAAGCATAAGTAGGCTCATTGTCATTGTGAAGGTGGCCAAACACAGGCAGGCTATGAAGTCTCCATCTGTTGGAGATATTCCTCCTCAAACTGGACACAGCCCTGACCATGCTTTGAGAAAGGGGGGTTGGCCTTAGTGGCCCCAGAGGTCCATTCCAACCTCAGCTGATCCATGACTCTGTGTGACACAAGCACAATGAATTTGGTGCAAATTTCTCAGCTGATTTCTGCCTTCCTCCTTTCCAGATACGCTTTGAGAACTGAGCACTGAGGTTTGTATGTGTGACAATCTCTTATGCATTCAACAGAAAGGCATATGTCATGAGGCCCACCTGACACAAGAGGCATATTACCTTCTGACCTCTGGCAGGGCTTGTTCATCAATGTGTACTCAAAGATTTCCTGAACTTGGCAAGTTTCAAGGCCTGCCTGTAGAACAAAGCAAATGACCTGTTGATTATGCTTTCTGCTTTATGATTTTTTTGCCCCAACTGCACTACTGATGCTTGGGCCTGGATAGACTTGCAATGCAAAAAAATTCGATGATCTGAAGCTTGAACACAATAAAATATGGTCGGAAAAATTCCTTCACAAGGCAATGAACTTTCCTCCACGCTTTCTCCCATAAAAGACTCTGAAGAAGAGGTGGGCAGTGTAGAACTTTGTTCTGTTCTATATGAATGGTTAAGAGACTGGTACAAACGTATTTCAACTGAAAGAAAGTTAATATGGTTGTCAGGCTTTCATGAAAAAACAAAAAAAACAAACCTCAAACCAAAACAAAACCAAAGAGGGCCACCTATTGTAGTTTTACAAGCTCCGTGTCAAACCAGCAATTTGCCCCAGATTATTAGAAAAGCAGATTTACACTGAACAAATGACACTTACCAAAACAGTGTTTTTACCCTCTTTAGCTTATCATCACTTCACATTCTCAGTTCATTCTCTCGTGTGCTGTGTTTTCTCTTTCCTATCTTTGTTTTCCTCCCACCTCCTCCCCACTTTTGTCCTAAGGCTTTCTCTATTTTTTCAATTGTCCTCCTCTTCTTCATGTTCTCAGAGCTCCATGCCTGGAGAAGACTTAAGACTATGGATCACATTTGCTGAAGTTTCCAGTATTTTGTAGAGACATCTCGATTTGCATTTTTGTGCCATTAGATGGCCTGAATCATCTATCCAACACAGTGCTAATGACTGACAGCAGTGACTCACTGATCAAAACCAGGCTGGCTCCTTTGTTTGAAGCAGGACCTTTGCTTTTGTTTTAAGTACATGATCAAATCAGATAGAAAGGTTTACATGTTACCTACTTGATGCCATTGTTTTGTCCTCAATGCCTATTTCTAGGCCTATTTCTAATGCCTATTTCCAGCTTCTTCAGGTGTCCCTCCCAAAAATGACATTCACACAGTTGTTTATCATTCCTTTGAGTGAGCCTCCATGCTTGCATACCAAAGCACCACCGTGCTGGCAGTCATCAGCTATGAACCAGAAGGATTTGCTAGGCAAAGGCCTTTTCTTGGATGACCCTCAGTTACCAACGGTCTGACTCTTCCCTGGCTTCTCTGGCATGAGGAGAGGAAGCAGGCGGAAAGCAAAGCTGTAGCTATAGGGTAGCACTGTGAATCTGTGTCCTAACTGGCCGATCTTGGCACCATCCTCCGTTATGTTTGCAGCACCTTAATTCCTTGTTTGGTGTTGCTGATGTCACTGATGACTTCAGAGCTCACATAAGTCAGAATCTTTGATGCTTTAACTGAATTAGAAGCCAGCGACTGACTCGGAAGCCAGTGAGAAGATAATCCTACCGGCTGCTTCAGTTTTATGCCTCTTGTGGCTATGCCATGATTTATCCATGGGTGTCAAAGCTCCAGTCTTGCAGTTGTGGGTGTCAGAATGGTGCATTTGTGGTAGCTGTGGTGCCCACAAATTAAGTGAGGCAATGTTTGAAGGACAAGGCAGAGTATTCTAACAGAGAAACAGGATATTGCAAGAAAGCAAAACAAACCAAACCAGACTGCAAGCTCATTAAGGCATGCTTGGATTTTGCTCTGTTCTGAAAAGTCTGTGGATGCTCCATCCTTGGAGGTGTTCAAGGTCAGGTTGGATGTGGCCCTAAGCAACCCGATCCAGTGAATGACATTGATTTGGAACAGGATGATCTTTAAGGTCCCTTTCAACCCAAACCATTCATTAATTCTATGACGCTTTTTTTTTTTTTTTTTTTTT
>WBMZ01013741.1:41700-83990 GCA_013400975.1 Atrichornis clamosus
TTTTTTTTTTTTTTTTTTTGTCACAAGACTCAAGCAGCTGCCTGGCTCCTGGTCCTGGGATTATCTCTGCCATATCTTCTTTTGGGCTGGCACAAGCACTGCTTGGCTTCTTGGCAGAGGAATTGATACAGTTCAGATACAGACAACTCTAGCAGGAGTGGGAGCAGGAGGGCTGTGATCCTGCTGGTTTAGGCTGGCTTTTGCAGCCCTGCTGCTCTTACATCAAGCCACAAGCTTGGCCTAAAATTTGTCTTCCCTTCTCTTAAAAAAATCCTGCTTGTGGACCCACTGTCAGGGAATTTAGTTCAGGCCCCCAGACCGGAGCCCTAGAGCAGCATTTGTGCAGATGCCCGGTTTGCAAAGGCAGGCTCAAGCCCTCCAGGGAACATGAGGATGCACAGTGCTGCATCCTGCTTTCCTTGGACCCCCTCTCACAGCTGTGGTCCCGGGGACTCTTTCACAAAGCCTGCACTCTTCTATGATGATTAACTATATTGTTCTTTCTTTAAAAAAAGAGAGTGATGAGGCGGGTGTTGCACCCAAAAATCAGTCACACAGGGAAAACATTAATTTACTTACAGAAAAACATAACCTGGAGAAGCATTCATGAAAACAAAACAAAACAAACCCTCAAATAACATCTGGACAGAAATCTGTGATGTTTTTCTGGATTCTTACTTAAATAGGTAATACAACCCCATTTTAAAATATCTGTATTTCTTCAGGTTCAGAGTGCAACATGCTGTTACATCCATAAGTTTCAAACTGCCAAGCTTACTGCTTCTGCTGTTGGGTGATGTTTTGCCATTTGCCTCTGGTGTCTGAACAATGAAATATAATGTTTTTTGTACTCTGGGGTACTTTAAATATTCACACAAAATGGTGAGCATGACTTAATTTTATTTGGGATTTTTAAATTTGGGAGACATTCCACTTTTTAGACTAAGGAGGAGACAGACTGGTTCCAGACCTCTCTTAAGCCTCTAGACCTTCCTAAAACTCCCTCTTTAAAGTAATTTCTCTGAAATATTTCTCTCTATAGTACCACCATGACAGCAAGACAGCAAAGCCCTCTCCTTCTCCCCTTTTCAAAATACTAAACAGAATTTCTTCTGTGGCAGTAGCTTTTGGTGCCTTTCTGCAGGGATCTGCATTATGAGGTGTTGGCAGCTATAAAAGCAGAATAAGCTGACTGAGGCAGATCCTGCCTGTCCAGAACCTTCCCTGCGGGTTCTCAGACACGCTTCAGGACATCTAAATGTGATGTGTTGTTGCTTCTGAACTGCTGCAGTTTGCAATCCAGTTTGTTAAAAGACCCTGAAGTTAACAATGTTTTAACAAAGTTGGTGGCTAATTGCTGTTATTCAAGAGGTATTCTTTGAGCCATCACTGCCTGCTCAGAAGAACGGCAGGAGAGCAGCACACAGTCCCCTTAGATTCAGGCATCCCAATTTTTACTGCTTTTGTGCAGCTGACTGGGTCACTCAGGAGTGCTGCTAGCATGCCATGTAAATGCAACCACAATAGCAATAGGAATGAACATTCATGGGTTGGTTTCCTTGCTTTGTTTTTTAGGACATTATGACTAGTACCTGTAAATTTTACCTTCTGTTTGCCATACTAAAATATTCTCAAGCCCCGATTTTTTTTTTTTCTCTGCAGCATGTTTAGTCTGTTGAGACTTTGTGTACTTTATGTAGAGTTGGAAGGGAAAATCTGCTCGCACATTGGATGGCCTCCCTCTAGTGGCTGTTACTGTGGAATAAAAGTAGGGCTGAGATGAAGTGAACCCCAAGGTTAAGTGTTAGCATTAACCACTGCATGAAATGAATGTAAGTAACCCTGGGAAGATGGCTTATGCCACATGAAAACATGACACAGAATTGCTGCATTATTGCCAAAGCTTAGTTACTGCTCTTTCAGTCCTGAAAATACTTATCTTTCCCACTTTCCATCTCTTCATCTGTGTCCTTGCAAATGATGACCTAAGAACACTGGCGGTCCAAAACCTGCATGTAAAGATGTTTTGTTTGGTTGGTTTTTGGTTTTTTTTCCAGTTCTGTTAGTTGACCAAGTAACATAAATATGCAAGCCCCTGTTTTTCAGACATGGAGAACGGCTCCTGTACCTCAATCCCTATTTGATTTTTCTAACCACACACATTGATCTGGTAATGATGCTGTTTTCTATAACAAACCTTGTCCCAACAGATATTTAAAGAACAGGTAAGGTCTGGGAAATGCAGCATCTTTATTCCATTTCCAGTAGTTTTCTATTGGTTGTCTGCAGTAAATATAAAGTATCTGTATGTATAGCCAGCAGGTTTATTTCTGTTTTTAAGATCTTGCTGATTGTGATGCATTACACTTTTCTTTTATACAAAAAAAGTGCCAGGAATGCCTGTCTGTGTTTGTATTTTTGTAGAAAAAATAGCAAAGACAGTGTAGCAAGACAAAATTTGGGGCTGGAAAACAGCCCATTAAAAATGACAAAAATGGAAGGCTCCTCCAGCTGCAAGAGGAACTTTGCCCTGGTGTCTCCCTTTGGATCTGTCCAAACTTTGGCTTCTAAGTGTTAAGTGGAAGGTGAGATTTGCAGGAAGTATGAGACAACCTATCCCAAGCTGCATCCACAGAACACCCTAAAGAAACCTATCTCATGAGTTTATGTTCTGGCACAGCAGAAATTAAGATTGCTACTGCTATTCTCTTGACTGCTTTTAGTGGTGTTGTAGGCTGGACTATTGTTACCTGAACTTCCTCTGTCAGTGAAGAGAAACTTTTACTCACCGTAGATTTTCCACAAACTCACTCTGGGTGATATTTGTGTAATTTAACTGATTCAATGTAGTTGTGTCGATGTGAAATTGCTGTCATTGAAGCTGACTGAAGTTCTCAATTTTTTTTCTCATCAACACAAACAACTATGTTATGGATTAAGGATGCTTGAAATAATATTTTTATTGCTAGCACAGGAAGAAGAAATGGAGACATGTACACATTACCATGACAACCTCCATGGCTCTCTTTTGTATCCATCCACTTCACTGCTTCCAGGTCACCTCCCCATGATGTGTTGGGCATGGAGCCTGGGACACCTGCAATTAGGTAACAGAAAATCAAATAATTAGCCCTTTAACAGCTTTGTGTTCAGGTTTATGTCCACTCTCTGGGATCTTTCTCCATAGAATTGGGGTAAAATACTTTGGAATACACATCAACAGATGCCTGGCTGCTAACCCTGTTGTCAAGTTTCTTCATTGAGAGCAGCTTTCATGACACAGCCACCTTTCATGACAAGATGTCAACTCAAGAGACCTAAAGATTTCATTTGAGAAATAAAATCCTTCTTCTGCAACAACCTCAGTATGATACTGCATACAACAATTCATGTACCCTTCCCAGCCAGCACTGCTCTCCAAGTGCTATTTGAACACTGGGCTACTAACACAAAATAAAACTTCACATGAGTTTAGTGGTAAATGCTGGATTTTTGCTTTGGTTTTTGTTGTCTGTTTGTTTGTGAGTTGGTTTGTTTGCTTTAAGGAAAGAGATTAACAAAATAAATTCAAGCACGCTATAATTGGAAGGAATTGTTGAAACTTAATTATAGCCTATAATGTTATATAATGATGCATAGTATATAAATTTAGGCTGATCACAAGACCTATTGAGGACATAAACTAGTAAGAGTTTATTCTCTGCTTGTCACTAATTATCACCTTCTGCTTGTCACTAAGAACACCTTATACTAGGCCAGGTTTCTCAAAGTCCCATCCAACCTGGTCTTGAATACTTTCAGAGATGGGGCATCCACAGCTTCTCTGGGTGACTTGTGCCTCTGCATCACCACCCTCAGAGTGAAGAATTTCTTCCTAAAGTCTAATCTAAACCCACCCTCTTACAGTGTAAAGCCATTCCCCCATGTCTTTATCCCTACATGTCCCTGTAAAAAGTTCCTCTCCAGCTCTCTTGCAGGCCCCCCCGTTAGGTTCCAGAAGGATGCTTTAAGGTCATCCCAGAACCTTCTCTTCTCCAGGCTGAACAACTCTCTCAGCCTGTCTTCACAGAAGAGGTGCTCCAGCCCTCCCAGCATCTTCATGGCATCCTCTGGACTTGCTCCTGCAGGTCCATGTCCTTCTCATTTTGGGGCCCCAGAGCTGGATGCAGCCCTCCAGGTGGGGTCTCACAGGGGTGGGGCAGAGGGCAGTACCACCTGCCCCAGCCTGCTGGCCACGCTGATTTTGATGCAGCCCACTGGCTTTCTGGGCTGCAGGCACACGTTGCTGGGTCATGCTGAGCCTCTCGTCAACCAGCAGCCCTAAGTCCTTCTCCTCAGCACTCTCAATCCGTTCTCCCCCAGCCGGCATTTGTCCTTGACATTGCGCTGACCCAGGTGCAGGCCCTTGCACTTGACCTTGTTGAACATCAGGAGGTTTCCACAGTCCCATCTCTCAAGCCTGTCCGGGTCCCTGTAGATGCCATCCCTTCCCCCCAGCGTGTCAACTGCACTGCACAGCTTGGTGTCATTGGCAAACTTGCTGAGGGTGCACTCGATCCCACTGCCCATGTCACTGACAAAGATGTTGAACAGTCCCAATACCAACCCCTGCGGAACGCCACTCATACCGAGTGCCACACCAACTCACACCAAGTGTCACACCACAAATGCCGCGCCATGACTTTTATATCAAATGCAAAAAGGCTGTATGATCCAACAGCAGAATCAGCACAGCACTGTGCCATAACAAGAGGCATGTGGCAGCTATAACCAGAATTTCATGACTTTATTTCTCCCCTTCTGTATATTTGGTTTATAAAGCAACATGCTGGAAAGTGTGGGGTTTTTCCCAGGGAAAATTAAGAAAAATGTTGCTTTTTCACAGAAAGCATTAAGCTAAAGATAACACTTTATAAAAGAGAAAAAGAGGCAGAGACGGCAAGGAATGAATGGCCTGGGATGTGCATTATCATCCCAAATTAAAAACCTGTTCTTAACAGATGGCAGTAAATGCGGTGTATGGAAAGTCCTGGAAAATGCTGACACAGTGGCAAAGCAGAAGGATATATCACAAAACAGGAATGACCCCAGGACATCCACAAAAATGCTGGAAGGCACTGCCTTTGAGGAATACAAAACTACTGACTTCATATTATTCACCATCTTCCAAACTGAGCAAACTAGGCATTTTTGTAAGTTAATTAAAAAGTAGGGGAAAGTGTAGCTCAATATGGGGGAAAAAATTAGTTTATCATATTTTCCTTTAAATATTTGCTTGAGCAACTGATTTCAGATTCAGAAGCTTTTCTGGAGTCCTGTTCTTATAAAGAGAATTCGTCTGCGAAGTGCTGCTGCTGCTGCTGAAAGTTAAAATAAATTTTAGCATGAGCTGCTCATTCTACTTTTGTGCAGCTCTCATCTCTCATTCCATTGAGATCAGCAGAATTTTGTCCCTGAAAACCAGGCATGGGAAGAGCCACCTCGTGGGCAACAATACTGAGCACTACCCTGGAAACAAGTTTGCTGCCACCAGGCCTTAAGAGTAGGCACCAGCAGCACTGCACTGCTCACGTGTGAAGATGGCCACAAGAAAGACAGGTCAGCCCCTCTGATGCCTTTAGTTTCATGTCTTTCCTTAGTGGTGGAGATTTGGAGGGAGGAAAACACTGCTTTGGAGCTTGGACCTCACAGGACAAAGGAAACAGAACCACAAAGGCAACACAACCCCAAAGGCAACAATCCCCTTGAAGCCCTCCCTGTTTTTCTGCTGTTACAATCCCAGTGTGAGCTGTTCTGCAGGTGTTGGCTCCAAGAGGAAGTCCGTTCCCTTTCCTCCCTGCATCACCACCACAGATTATGAAGACAAACATAGGCACCTTACACACTGTGAGCCACTGTGTGTGTATTTCTGTAACCTGCACACATAAATCAACATTAGGCTGGAAATCTTGCAGCATAAAAGGCTGCCCCGTTTGCCTTGACCTACCAAGTGCCATACCTGTGATTCCAGGGTCAAACCTAGCTGCCAACGGGCTAATGTCCAACAGCTCCCTGCAACAGCCTGTGCTTCCTCTTTGACTTTTCTGTCTAGGCAAAGGGACAATATCTTTACACTCCTACGCCACCAACTGATCTGAGATTTTTGCCTGCACTTTACAAGCTGATGCACAGGTGTTTGTTCTTTAGAAATCTGCCTGAAATGTTCCCATCCTTGGAAATATTAATCTGCAAAACATGATTGAAATCAATGGTAACTTTTGATGAGCACTGGGGCCACGTATTTATGTTTGGGAAACATGCAGGGCTTGATGTGGGTCACACAGAGGTGGGCTGCAGGACGCTTACACTCAGCAGGGACATGCCCCCAGTGCTGCCTGCCCCTCAGGAGGGGTGCCTGCCTTGCCAGCAGTGTGCCACATGCCCACTCCAGCACCATGGCCCTTGGGGAGCCCCCACTGCCCCCACCAGTTGCCCCCACCCCGGTGCCCAGCAGCACCATGGCAGCCACCAGCAGTCCCTTCACCCACCTCCATCACAGTGCCCACACTACCAGCCTTGTCCCACCCCTGGCCTGGCCAGCACCTCCCGGATGATCCTGGTCCTGAAACCACTGCTGCAAGCCACCTCCCACAACAGGGAAAGGCAGTCTGCCCACCGCCCACGGCTTGTCCAGTCATCAGTGTTTAGGGAGATGGAGAGAAGGTGATGAGCGGTTGTGGGTAGGATGGAAATGGTCACCTCTTAACCCTGTACAGCATCTAAAATTTGTCTGACCAGGCTCATAAGACAGCATGCAAGAATTACTTGCTCTGAAATTCTAGTTCGTCTGTTTTCTTGTTTGTGCTGCAAGATAAGTTATCCCACCTGCCCATGGAAGGGAAGTGGCTGGTAAAGATATGGGGGAGTCCTAAGAAGAAAAGATTTTCTTTCAAGATGAGGTTGCAACAGTGGAGGAAAAAAACCCAACACCCCTCCTTAAAAATATACAAAAGCCATATTTTACCACCATAAATTTTCATTTTGGTAGGGTATGTGAATGAAAAATTGTGTGTGTGTAGTGGTGAAAGTTTAATTGAAAAAAAAACTCAAGGTAGTTGAGCTTCAAAGCAGACCTCAGAACCTGGAGAGGAGGAATTAAAACTCAGAAAAAAGCAAGAAGCTTATTTAAAACAAAGTAATCAGAATTAAGGCAATACGTGTAATCTTCTTGAGCTGTTAGGCTGTTGACAATCATAAGATAAACTGCACCTCATGTGTTGAATCATCTGATGGATAATATGGAAAGGGTGTCAGTTCTAGTAGCTTCATTTGATATGTTTTGGAGGAAGTATTTCTGAGCTGTTATTGACTGATAAACTAACTCTAGTGAGTTGGTTAGTTGGTTACATGCATGAGTTATCACAGACATTACCTGATGCCGGTATTTAAAAAGAAAAAGAAAAATCTTCCTTAAATTACTCTGATCTAATTCTGTTTTTCAAGGAGTTGTGCTCTTTGAAGCCTCTTACACCAATGTCTGGTAGTTGAAAAGGTAAAGGAGAACCAAGTGAGGGAGCATAAGCCCATTTAGTAGCTGTGGTTTTTCAAAAAGACTTATTGAAGACTTACTCTTCCTTATCCCATCATCACTCAGTGCTGGTTTAGTGAGAAACAAACAATTGGTTGTGAAGAAAAGTATTATTCCTTTGCAGTGCTTAAATTCCAATGACTGTGATTTGCATAGAGACTAAACCCTGTTTTAAGTTATGTCTTCTCAGATGAATTATAATAGCTGAATGGTTGATAGAGGACAAGAGTTTTTTTCAGAAGATTCTACAATAAAGAAGGTGTTTTTGTGATTGCTGCAATGGTGTTGCAACACTTTCCCTTGAGCAGGATTTTCAAAAGAGGAAGGTTTTGATGATGAGATTACAATAGCTTTGTGGGCATGAGACTCAATAAGAGTCACAGGAAAATCCCTATTTTTTTAATGCTTTATTCCTATGAGAAGTTCTTGCTCAATCAGGAAGTGTCATTAAAATAATGGAGAATGTGAACAAAAGAATGAGGATTAGTTGTATGAGTAATGATGCAGACATAGGTACAAAATGTTTTTTTCTAGAGTGCGGCTTATTCAACTAGAATCACTGTCTGGAATCATATTAAAAAACTTCTGTGTCTCTGTCTGACTGGTGAAGGGTGGGGACTAAGATGAGGATTATTAACAATTATACCAGGCAGAACAGAACCACTTTAGTGTATATTAGTGCGACGTATGTGTTGCAGAAGAGGTTGTTCCAAGAGCCTGTCTACAAATGACAGTGGGATGGAGAGGTACCAAAATGGTGTTGAATTATTAAGTTGCTCTTGTGAGACGTTTGGTGCAAACTAAAGCATCTGAAAAAAATCCACAGTTCTGTCTGTTCAAGCAAATGGACACCTGAAATCTTAAAAATAAGGAAATGGCTAACACGGTAGATTAATATGCTAGCAGTGCTACTCGGAATTTACTCGGTATTTCTCTTTTATCTCACGCTCACATCCAAGGGATGTGAACAAGATGTTCCTTGAGAGCTAACAGTTCTAGTTTGGAAGTAAGGCTACTGCATCAGATAAACTGCAGTGAAGGACAACTCTTGAGGAACCACCAAGAGAGGAACTACCTCTCTTGAGATCATACTGGTTTGACTCTCAGCACTACCTGCCACATGCCTGCCATTACCTGAGACATACCTTTGGCCATTTTTCTTATTTGTGTGTGTACCACTCAGCTCCCAGCTGAGGAGTTACCATCAGGATTATGCAGATACACTTTCAAAGTCTAGGAGTGGTTTAACACTCTACTCAACAACAAAACTATACATCATTTTCATTCCTTTATGGTAATGGAGAAAATTAGTGAATACATTAGCAACCTTCATCCTGCTTGGAGAGAGCTGAGGTGAGTTTGATTCTTTGAGTTTAGACAGACACAACAAGCAATGGTGTGAAAACCACTGAGAGTTGTGGTTGGCACACAGCTGGGTGAATCCTTGGAAAAGTAAGCAGAAGTTAGAATGCAACATCATCTTCCATTGATCTCCAACTTCTGTGTCAGATTAGCAGCAGCAGGAGAAAAAAAACCACACTGAAAGATTCCAGGTTTAGGCTGTTCATGCTCCCAGAGGCCTCTGATAGAACGCAGCCACGTGGTTCTGTGGCCTACCCATTCAGATCAAGAGTGGTCTGGGTTTGTGGGCTTGCACAGGACACTGTGGGCTACCTGCTCTAGTAAACAATTACCTCCTATTCACACGATGCAACAGTTTGTCTGGGTTTGCAGCAGGCAGTGAGGGCATGCTGTGCACCCAGTGTCCCTTTGGAGCTGGCACAAGAGCAACAGTGACACTGTGCTCCTTTCCTACCCCCCTTTCCTCCAGGGACAAATGACCCACATTTTGGGGAAGAGAAAGGAACCACACGTTAGAGTTTTTTCATGCAGGGAAGCTCAGAAGGGCTGCTCCAGCATGGCAGGATGTGTCTGCAGCCTTGTTCAGTAGGCAGGACATACCTGGGCACTCGTTCAGGGAAGGGAGTGAATGGGTGAGTTCTGTGGCAGCCAGTTGTTACATGCAAACTTTCTCTTGCAGCTCATGGCCTGAGGGTATTGCTAAGCATTTAACAGCTTTTATATTTTGGTTGGTGATACTTCATTGCTGCAAAACTGAGACCAACACCTCAGACAAGAGATCCTGCAGTAGCCGACTTTGTTCCCGCACCTCCCTGCTGTACTGAGTTGGAGATAGGAGTACTGGGATGAGGTTACTGATGCTGGGCTTGGGGCAAAGATGGAAAAATCAGTGTATCTGGGTGTGAATGTCCTTGTGCAGGGGTTTTTACTGTGGTATCCAGGAACGAGGATCCTGGATGAGTGCCAGAACCTGCCATCTCTTACACTTATCATCAGGGAAGGAAAGCCATAGGAAAGGGGAACACTGGAAAACTGGTGAAGTTCAGCACAGGTGAAATGGCAAGAGACAGAGAGCAAGAAAAGAATATTGAGGTAAGAAAACTTAGAGCTAAGGAAGAACAGATCAAAATGGCCTGCTGGTAGGAGACAGCAACTGTGGAAGAGCGGGCATCACATAGCTACTTGTGCAACATGAGCCCTTGACAACTCAGAGTCTTCTACTGGCATGCAAATGCTGTTGCATGCTTTTGGACCAGCACTGTGCTTGGTGGTGGTCCAGGCTGTTCCCTAGTTAGGATCCCGGTGTCCCCCTTTAGCTGCTGCAGTGCTCTAGATGTGCAGCTAATATAAATCTTCTGGTAGGTTCCACCAGATAATGAATCGAGCCCTTACACACTAAGATCATTATCTGAATAAAACTAGCCTGCACAGGAGGGGTACAGTTGGATGGAAAGCACTTCAGCACACTTCTGCTTCCAACTAAAACATTAATTGTGTAACCATAACCAGCAAAGCAAAGGTTTCTGTGCAAAGCCTGTGCCCAGAGTGCTGTGCTCTGTGCAGCAAGGCACAGGATACTTGCATGGTGAGGATTCCTCAACCATTTGCCTCACTGGCAATGTCACATGAAGCATATTCCTGAAGCTCTTGTTCCTCTTGTTCAAGGCTCTGCACAGGCCCTTCAATTGTGATGACAAAATTTCCATGGAGCCACACAGCAAGCTCTGGGGGAACCGCAGCACTCTGCTAGGAATAATCCTTCCCCAAAAGCATCAGAGTGCAGGTGCATAACCCAGTTTCTCCTAGTGATAGCTGTGTTTCTTGTTATACCTAAATTGTTTGTTGTCTTTTCGTGAGCTTGGATACCACAGCACAACACTCCACTGTGCCTATCTATTGTGCTCCCAGAAGAATAGTTCCCAAACTTCTCTGCTTCACTCAGTTTCTTGAGTCTTGACTGCAGTTCACTTCTAAATCCAGTCGTGTCCAAGGCCCCAGAGGCAGCAACTCCTGTCCCTCGGAACAGAGAGGTCTTTAATATACACTGGTGAATAGAGTGAAGGGCACATCAGGGCTGGCTCTGGTCAGAGGCTCTGTGGAGAAGAGGATGCTCTGCCAGCAATTTTTTCTGACTAAATAGCTAAGAACTTCTTTGTTTTTTTGGTGGTATGGCATTTACAGGCCTGTTGGCAATGTTTTAAGACAGTGACCTGTGTGTACCCTGAGGGATTATTTTCACCTGAGACTGCCTGTGTCCCGAGCCATTCATGTGCTGTGACCATTCTGCATGAAAGTGAGGACAGGAATTTGGCTTGGAAGAGGATTCCATAAAGTTACCCTGAGGGACTCAATAGATGGACTGTGGATGCACATCTCTCCCATGGCCATCAGAACTTACTTTCTGCTTTAAATGAGCAGAGAGGGGAAAGGTGGTACAGTGGTAACACTGCTGGCCTGGCATCTGGCCGCTGACCTGCACTGTGATGGTGCAGGTTTCTCGTGAGACCTGGGGAAAGTGATTAAGGGCCAAACACTTCAGACATACATACCTTGCAAATACTTTCCCTTAATGTCTCCATGCTTCTCTTTCTTATCTGAAAAGTGACTTTCAAGAATTTTCTGTCATGCTGGAGTCATGTGGGAGATAAATTGCCCGAGATAAATACCAAAGATAACTTAAGACTGTTACTTGAAAACCAGTTGAATGAGAGTTGAAAGTCTTTAGCCTGTAAGGGGGCAGGAAAAAGTCTTGGTCTTCATTACATAACTCTGGGTAATAAGCACACTGTTTTAAGATTTGGGGACCAGTCCATTTTTAACTTTTATCTGAACTGAGATTATCATGGCTGATACTGAAACTACAAGTATCTGTTTGGTTTAGTTCTTTCATGATATGATATCCATCCAAACTGGTCTTTAAATGACTTCTCTGCTTGTGTGGAGGCCTCCAACTTTTTATTCAAACATCTGGGCCACTGCCTGACATCATGACCTCCCTTTGACATGCCTGAAAACTTAAAGGAAGTGTCTTGGTCAAACTTGGACAGGAGTTTTCTGTTAGAGCCTGGAACTGAGTCCCAGGCTAACACCACATGCAGGGATGACTTCTCACCCCAGAGTTGCTCAGTGCTCTGGATCTGACTTGGATACATTCAGGTGAGTATCTGACTGAGTGTTATCCTTACAAGTTTGTATTAAAACTATTGGGCAACAACAGCCCCTGAGAACATATCTCAGAGCCACTTTTGGCCAGGAAACTTAACATGATAGCAAGGACAACAAGGAAGAGGAAAAAACCCTGTATCTGCTGTGGAAATGTTGCACCTTTCAGATGCAAGTAGAACCACAAAAAAATGTTATGCCAAAGTGCAGCCCTGGAAAACATACAGTGGTTATCTTGGAAATAACAATGAAATATGTGAGCTACAGAGTACAGTACAACAAACAGCAACCACCTAAAGCTTTCTGACTGTGGAGAACTTATCTGGTCTCAGGTTTATTGCTTCTGAGGCAATGGACTCACAACAACCAGGTTCCTGGAAATGTGAGCTAGCTACAAATAATAAATGCTGCTGATTATAGTATAAATATTTTGGTCGGTACTCAGTTGCGCTTCTTGTGCATGCCAGTTGTCAACTATAGTTATTGGAAGAGCAAGCACTATTCTCATAGAATTATGTGATAATTTGAAAGCAGACTGGCCTTTCAAAATGGACCGTCGTCTGCTGCTTAGGTTAAACTAGACATGCTCTGCCTCTATTATTGCTTCCTGTGTTTATTTCCTGCAAGTTATGGTAGGGAAAGAGTGGGAAGAAAGAAAAAGACAGGAGAAGAAATTTACCTGTGCTTCCATTCCTCATATCCCTGCTTTGGGCTGCTGTGACGCTCTAGGGAGTTGGGAGCAGTAGAGTCCTACCAGGTGCTCCCAAAAGCAATGTGCATGGGGGAAAAGTCCTGTGCATCTTCCAACCCCTTCCCAGTCATGTGAGCAAGGTAAAAAGAACTGTAAATACACATGGTAAAGATGAAAATACTGGCCCTTATCCTGCCTCTCTGCACAAATCCTTGACCTGGTACACTGTTATTTATGCAGTAGTTATAAATATTAATTTTGAAATTATTATGGGAGAGCTGGTGTGTGTGGTCCCATTGAACAGCATGTGAAGACAAGAAGTTGACTCTGGCCTGAACTTAGATTTTTTGGTGCTGGAGTAATAAAGAGAGAGAAATTGACTTCTATTTGTTGAAAAATAAAATTCCCCACAGCAAAAGGAGCATCTTGTAGAAAACTTCTTCACTACAATGCTACATAGATTATATATTTTAATCTTTATTATTTCTCTTTTCATCATCTCAGGTTTTACAGGTAAAAGGCTTAAATCAGCTGAAGGGTCCAATGATTTCCATTTGAACTTGGATCCCTGGGCATCTTCCTGCTCAGACACGGAGTGATAATGCACATTCTGCACAGCACCGTAACCGCTCCCTCAGTGCTTGCAAGGGGCCAGTAAGCTATTAGCTAGATCAGCCTTTTAAAACAGATAAATTTTTCATCTAGACTTTGCCATAATCAGCCTCAGGTGTATGCTTCTGCATGTGTATGCACATGTGCACCTATGAAATAGAATCATAGGTTGATTTGAGTTGGAAAAAGACCTTTAAGATAATCTAGTTCCAACCCCCCTGACAAGGCCAGGGACAGCTTCCACTAGACCAGGCTGCTCAAAGCCCCATCCAACCTGGCCTTGAACACTTCCAGGAATGGGCCATTCACCACTTCCCTGGGCAGCCTGTTCCTTTGCCATACCACCACCACAGTAAAGAATTTTTTCCTTATATCTAGTCTAAACCGACCCCTTTAAAATTTAAAGCCATTCCCCGCTGTTCTATCACTGCATGCTCTTGTGAGAAGTCCCTCTCCGGCTTTCTTCATGTGTGAAATAAGTATGAGTGTGTGTATCTGCAGTAAAAACAGGTGAAAGCATGCTCACCCGGGATCCTGTGTGACACACTCTGTGCAATTAGATTGTCTGAATGATACTTTTAAAGTGTTCTCCTTCAGAAAGGACAGCTTATCTTCAAAAAGTGCTTTACAGACTTCTGCTAAAATTGAACTCAGTGAGAAGTTCAGCCTCTTAAGAGGTTTCTGTGCATGCAAATTAATGGAGTAGAAAACAAATGGAAGTGAAACACTGAGAATCAGAACTGCAAAGAAGCAATATCTGAGTGTACTCATTGCTGCTCAGAAAAAGAGTCTCTCTTGGAATATTGCAGAGAGTCTGATCAGACACCACCAACAGCTTGTTTTGATGGCTGTGCTTGCTTCCTGCTGGAGGACGCATGGATCCGTCTGCTGCAGAGTGTGCAGCTGCTGCCCTTACTTTCAGTATTAGTAGCTGCACAGTTATCACTGATGTGGAAGCAGCGTAAGTAGTGAACAACTTTCAGATGGAAGCTGCTCCACAGCATCCTGAAGATTAAACAGACATATTGCATAATTACTGTCTTGGAGATGAGCAGCTGGCACATATTTCACAGTGTCCCCAAATTCAGTTCATGGGTATGGTCTTAACTGCTCCCTCCCCTCTCTCTCTGCAAGCATCATATAGCTGTTAAAATTTCTGTGCATGCACCCTGTGACAGGAAAACCTCATTTTTACCTCATATAATTCTGTTTTTTCACTTGAAGGATTTTTTTTAACCACCCAAGTGTATCAGTCATCACTGCTTCCAAATTGTGAAAGGCTTGTGACTTGAAATAAATACTATTTCAATATGTCTCAGTGACATTAGTGACTAGATCAAGCATATATAAGCTATTGTGCCCTTTCTGCTGTTTAATATCCTGGATAAATATAATTTCTAGAAGGCAATTATCAGAAAAGCAGTTCAATACATACCACTTTCCAGCCAAAGAATACAAGATGGAGAAGAACCACTCATCTGTCTTCCACCTCTATACTCCTATCGTCACTACTCTTCATTTCTCATATAAGGCCACCAACACTCACATATAAGCAGCAAGAGAATCTTTTTAAACTCTATGTGGAGTTATATCACAGACATCAGCTTTTTCAGTAATGTTTTCTTTATTTATAAATTTGAAATATGAGAAACCATTTCTGCTAAGAGTCATGGGTGAGCTGTGATGAGCTCCAGGCTTGCATCCAACACAAGGAACTGGGTTAGCAAAACCTTCTATTTAAAGTACTTAAACTAACCCTAGGCTTTCTGATGAGACATTTGTACTTCTAAGAACTGTGCATGCATCTGGTATAACATGCTTATGCAATGAGGGCTTGTGGCATGGCTCTGACTAAAGTGAAATCCTTGGTAAGTCTCTGTTCCAACTGTGAGTCTGTTCATGTGGATCTCCTGCCATGAGACGGCACGTTTGGAACACGTAAACTTTTTCCAATGTCATGTCCCTTTGCTCCAAAGTGAAGCAATGCTGAGGCAAAATCAGTTGATCTGAGATTATGCCAGTAAATGTTCTGAGTGGGCAGTCCATTGTGCTACAGAGGGAGAAATACCATCACCTACCTCCCAACTCTTGCAGACAAGTCATCCCAGGCACTGGCAGGTTCCTCCCAGAAGCTGCACTTCTCTCCCATCCTGACCCAAAATGGTCTCCAGGATTCTCTGTTCAAACCAATTGCAGGTTGCTGGCAGTGGCTTCAGCCCATCGAATACAGTCACAAACTGTAATGAGGAGAGGAGCACTGGAGAAGCTTTGTAAGGATTTATGGCCAGAATGTCCCCCAAGAGGGGCAGCGGTGCAGGACAGACCAGGCACTCCAACTCACCTGGAGACAGCAGAGCCACTCCTCACTGGGCAGTCAGCAGGGACAGGTAGAGATAGCTGTGGTCACACTAAGATCCAGGGTAACATTCTTTGTGGACACCAGTGCTTTCAGAAGAACGGCTCTGATGGAGTTGAGTAGCTGGAAGGGAGGTGTGCAAAGTGCCAGGAAGTAACAGAGACTCTCCTGATGCTGCTGAGAAGTCATCTGGAAAATGCTACTGCAGCCAAACAGTACAGCTTGTTAAAAGAGGATTCAGAGACATGAGCAGATCCTGAGCTGAGACCACTATTCAAGTATAGCAAAAAAATGCATAGCAAACACTTCCATGAGGGGAAAACCTGTCCCAGCTCAGTTTCTGGTGAATGTTGTCCTAAGGAGCACAGACTGCCCAGACTGCTTCAAGCCACTGTTCATTCCTAATGTGATTGTTACAGTGAACTCTATCCAGGAGCAAACACCACTCCCCTGTCTGAAATCTCAGAAAGGGAAATTGCCATGACAGCTGGTGTCTATAAGGCCAGCAGCCTCTTGCTGTCCTCTGTGCATTCCGCAGACCATGGAGTTCATCATCTTTCCACCTCCTCACTGCGTCAGCTGTCTGCAAGACCATTTCTCCCCTTCTTTCATAGTCTTAACATGAGACCTCCATCCAGCTGGAGTTAGGAGGGTATGAAAGGAGAAAAGAAGGGGACAGAGGCCAGCATTCCTGCAGGAGACAGGATTTCATTGGGGGAGTCTCAGCTGGGGACAGAGAGCTTTGCCAAAGTACCAAAGGCTAAGATCTTTCAAGACATTTAGATGTCTTTGAAACTGTCTGCTTAGATGCTTTCAAAACTACAGTAGGCACTGTGTAATCTTCTGCACAGCTAGGAAAACCTTTAGGATCTCAAAATATATCTGTTCTACATATATATAGATATATATATATGTATATATGTAAGGAGACTGTTCTCTCTTAGGTTTTGAAGCCTGCATTGCTAGCATGGTCCATATTAAACAAGTAAAACTACATGCAGAAAACGAGATGAGTCTGCTCTTCATAGGACTGCAATGCAAGATTTAACTTCTTGGTGTGTTTTGTTGTTGGTTTTCTGTTTTTTCCTTGCACAGACGTTGCTGCAACACCTTCGCAGGGATCCAGACTAACCTTGATCTGTTGGTACCAATAGCCTTGGGGGAAAGAAGGCTCCATGCTTGGTGCTTCTTAATCCCAGTGCCTCAATTTTCTGGCACAGCTAATATTTAGAAACCTGAAAACATACATGTAAATGATTGGTGGGGAAAATCAAGCTGTCAAAACCTTTGGGGTTTGGGGGAATTTCTGTGGGGTTTTTTTTTAGCATTACTTCTACCTTGTGCTGCTCTGTGTGAAATAAGGTCCGTGCCTTGAATTATAGGCAAAAATCATCAAACCAAACCAAACAAATCTCCCTGCCCCCCTGAAAAAAAAAACCCCAAAACTCAAACAAAAACCAGTCAAACAAAAAAAATAGTGTATAAGTCATCTGAAACACCTCAATGGAAAAGGTCTTTTTCAGATACTGGTGAGTTGTTGATTTACAGACTCATCCAAAGTTCAGATGCAAGGAGCAGCCAAGTCTGGACGTACATCTGAACTGAATTATGGCACCACCAGCAAGGTGTCAGGAGACAACATGATGCCTCTGACTTTTTCTGTTTTAGGTTGTATTGGTCCTCTGCATATTCTGGATGCTAAACCAGAGTTACTGGACAAAAAGATAATAGAAGACCGAATTTAGCATGAAATTTAACAAATAGGCTGTGTAAAAGGGTCTGTGCTGGCAAAGTAAAACTGCTGCTGACTGAGATTTGCAGTGCCACTCCTTTCTATTGTTCCCTGGACTTGCATTGAAGCAATTCTCATTTTAACATGAGAGGAGTTTTTGATGTGGCTCCTGTAGTGGAAACACAGTCCCCAGTAGGATCGGGGATTGAAATATCTTCCCTGTGGATGAATGGGAACAGACCTTTCCAGACAACGAGGATATTATCTTAGGAATAGAGTTAGTACTCAGTAAACTGCTCCTGGCCTTAATAAATATAGGTAATTGGTTTCAGCTAATTTGTTAGCTAATTAAAAAGCAAGATGCACAGGTTTTGCACATTGGTGTTGAGTTCCTGTTTGGTCTCAGTCGGTAGTGAGGAATGTTATGCATTTCATGTCTATTTGGACTCACTTGGCATTTTCTGTTCTCTTGTAACACAAAACCATCTGTATCATGACATTCCTTTCCATGACCCTCTCATGCAAAGCTGTCAGTTTGAACTGGCACCACTGTTAGAATCACAGTGAGCCTGCTGTGAGCAAACAGTTTGTCCTCAGTGTGGTTTTTCTGATTAGGAAGTGCAGGTAGCCACAGATTGCTGTTTTGTGCCTAAGTAAAGGATCTCCTCATCCCTCACACCTTCTTGCCTGGAGATGAAACTTCTTTGGTCTTGTGTTGGTTTGGAATGTCATACAATGTGCATGGTCTCTCTAAAACTCTCCCCGTGGAGCTGCCCTGCCTGGCAGTGATCTTCTCTAACATGTGCCTTACTCACAGGCCCGGTCTGAGCTGGAAGGTATACCTATGCTCTGTATAACACAGGGGGAGTGAAAGCAGACTCTGAGTGCAAAAGCAGTCAAAATTTATTGCTATCTCTCCTCTGCCCTCCCTTTTTTCTTGTTCAGAGCAGTCGCTGCCATTCCTGCGCTTCCCAGCCAGCCATAATCTGACTATTCAAAGAGAAGAAAATTCAAACCTACCTGAAACAGGAGTTCCCAGGCAGACGCACTGACACCGGACAGTCACAACGCAGCGGCACTGGCAGCAAATGGGAGGAGAGATGAAATGACACATTGAGGCAAATGCTAGCTCAGCTCACATGGTCCAGCAAAACCATCGAATAATCTAATTGTGCACAGTCAGTGAGCACATCTGTCTGCACAAACAGCAGGGGCCAGACAATGCACCATCTCATCTGCCTTTGTCTTGCTGTGCTCTCAAACTCCAGACACAGAGTCTCTTACCCTGCAGGAACATCACTGCTTGTCTGCATTTGCAGTAGACTTTCAGATATAAAGACTTCGGGAATGGGTAAGCTGCCTAGTCTCTCAGCAGAGCACATTTTCCAAGTCAGACTTACTACTGGTCCAAAGCAGTGCACTCTGCTGCTCCCTTCTCCAATTAATTTCCAACAGGGACATGTACTCACCTCTGTGCAAACTACTCCTCATCAGCTGCTCAGGAGCAACAGCACGGCATTCTCTTCCCTGCTCATTTATCCTCCTGCGCAGGGAAAGCAAGACATAATTAAACACGTCCTTACAGAGGACAGGCAGCTGTGGTGGTGAAGCTAGTTTTCTTCTGTAAATATGACTAGGTTTTATAGCTGACACTGGTGTAGCCAAGGCATGGGTAGAGAATTGTTTTCTTATTGCAGATTAATATACACATTAGTGTACAGTAAAGTACAAATGTACACGTGCAGCTACTATTTGCCCTGGAGGAGTGTCCAAAGGCAGCTTACACTGGATTTTGCAAACATTTGGGCACTTGTTAACTTTATGAACATGAACCCAAGGTGTTCCCCTAAGTGTGTGAAGTGGAGCAGCTGGTGTCAGACCCTCAGGGAGGTGCCAGGTCAGGGCAGTGTCCCTGCAGCCTGGTCTCTGCTTGGCCAAGGGTCTGCTCCCAGCCACAGGTGTGTTAGCAGCTAGAGGAGTAAAGCAACTTGATTTACAGGTTGGGACTGGCCTATTCTGCCAAGCTGCTCTGACCACAGCCCTGCCTGCTGGTACAGGTGGCTATCTATGTCAGAGAGAGAAGGTATATGGTTCAGATCACTGTTAATATTTCTAATGCCTTCACTTAACTTGTAGCATTATCATGTTCTTTATTCTGACAATATAACTTGTTGCCAGGTACAAAATGAGCAGAGAACTCAGGGAGATCTAGAAAACAGCTACTGTAAGAAACGACTGAAAAATATATATGTTTATTATGGCATTAAAAAAAAACCAACCAGAAAGTCTTTAAATATGCAAAAAAGTTAAACCAGAAACAAATTCTGGTTCATATAGGAAGGGAGTAGCTGATTCTCCCTGTTCTCTGTGCATAGGACAAGAACTAATCATCTTAGATAGCATCAGGACAGGTGAGGATCAGACATTTGGGAAGCTTTGTAGTGATAAACAGTTAAATGTGGATTAGATTGTCTAGAGAGGCTGGAGTTTTCCTGCTTATGGTTTTCAGGAGCAGGTTAGGCATAGCTTTTTCAGCAGCTTTGCAGGTCATACTGGTTCAGACCTGATAACTTTCTAGGTCTTTTCCAGCTCTCTTTCCTATGATGGTCTATATTACAGTACCATAACTTGGCTGTAGCTGGGCTGGGGGTCCTGTTACTCTTGGCAATGGTAACAAGAGGAATTTGTCATCCTTTGGAAATATGCTCATAATCTCTGCTAATTACTATTAATAGTTCATTCGGTTAAGTTTGGGGTAGTCCTGGACCACCCAAGAAAAAAAGCATTTGTATGATACTTTTGTGATTCACCCTAAGCATAAAGAAAAATAATTTCGTAAATGTTAAATCTGTAACAGTTTACCTATTGACAGGTATTTCACCTCTCGTATCTTTTCTCATCATAACACAAATTAGCTTGATGCCTGTTCCATCTCTTTGCTTAGTTTTCCTTCAATGAATTATTAGGATTCTCTTTCAGAGGGCTGTGGTAGGTATCTGCTGTCTTTAATGTCTTCCTATCTGGGACAGATTTTAAGTTGAGATAAAGCCAAGCCAGGACTTGCCTTGAAAATGTCTTTTTCTCCTCACCACCAGCATCTGTGAGGTGCCACCTGGTTTGTGGGACTCTGGACTCTCCCAAAGGGCTTTAGGATTGAAAGCATCCCCATCACGCTGCACTCCAGATCTGCTTGGGGGAGATAATATTAGACATCCTTAACTGTTAGAGCTTGCCAGGTTCTTAATGAGTAATGAGAAGCCAGTGGCAGAAGTAATTTGTGTAAAACACTGGCTGTCAGGGAAAGAAGTTGGCCAGTGCTGCACAGCTGCAGTTTCCTTCTCACCAGTGGAAATGTCACCTTTTCTATCCCAAAGTTTTCCTTAAGATTTAGTCTAAGATTTGCAGATCCTGTTGCCTTGTTTTCCCTTTGGAGGCTTTATTGTATGCCAAGGTCTCCTCACTGTATAACCAACAGTCTGGGCAAAGCAATCTGTGCTGGTGAGCCATCTGCCTCACACTGCATGAGACTCAAACCTGCACTTAAAATTACCACAGTTCTAATGTGAAGACAGTTGGGGTTTCTTCGCCCCATCCTTGCCATCCACAGGCATATGGATGTATGTATCACCCTTTTTAGAAGGAGCCCTGCTTCGGGCCCTATCAAGTTTTCACATCATCTCCATATCTTTTTCCTGGTTATCTTCTGGATCTGCTGATGCATGCACACCCAAAACTGCTCAGCAAAAGTCTGGAACTCCACTCCTGAGTGTTTCAAATTGCCAAACACCTTCCTGTTTGCTTTTGCTTTGGGTGGAGGCTCATGTCCATGTTTTGGCCCCTTGTTCTACTGCTTACACAAAAACTTTTTATGGCTGTCTTACGGGAAGGGGATTGGCTGCAATCACCAGTCCCCACGGGGTGGAAGATAGAGTGATGGCATTACTGAAGCTGAGACAATCTAGTCTCCTCATGTTGGGCCACTGGGAAGTCGCAAAGAGGGTTGTAAAGGGGCAAAGAGGCTAGAAAGCTACTGGAAATCTCCCGCCTTGCAACATCGCATTCCTCAGTTACTGCAGCCAGCCTTGTCTTGTCTGGTCCCTTCCTGCTAAACAGCTTCTTCCAGGCCAAGTATTTCTTACTGGATTCCCCACTTACCATACACACATGGCAGCTGGTGTCCTAGCATCTGTTTTCTGTCCTGTGACAGGTTATTTCATGGTGCTTTCTGGAACTTTCCTTTTGCAGCACACCTGGATCCTCCTTTGAACTGCAATTCCACTATGCGGTCTCAAAATTCTGCAAGTGTTCATTTCTTTTCTTCCAGTTTAGCTCAGTTTCTCTGTTTGGAAACTACTTACAGCTTCTTGCCTGTTGCTCACACTAACAATGCTCCTTGGCCTAAACCCCAATCTGTATTTAGGTTAGTTCTTGCTATACTAGTTTTTATTTGCAAAGAATGTACACTCTTCTCTGTACCTACAGCAATCAGAGGAAAACAGGCAGCTTTGTTCCTAAGCCCCTTCTTACTCCGTCTGTGTGTGGGCTCTGTTGAAGTGACTGGGCAAGTTCATGACAGGGGACCGTTGGGCACACAGCAATCGCGTCCATATCACAGGATTCTGGTCTGCAATGGTTGTAGGCTGGAAGGCTGCCAGGGAAAGCAGCACATTTGATTGCCCGCCTCCTTTGCTCTTGCAAAGGTCTCAGTAGCTGCTCGGGACACAATACTGGTCTGGGACGTCATGGCCCTCCTGAGTTCCTGTTCTCTCTCTGGGGTGCGCAGACAATTGCTTTTCTCACTGTCAGATCCTTCTCATACACACACATAGTTCAGCTGCAAACACTGTCCTGCTCCACTGGTTGTCAGTAGATTCCAGAGTTTCTCCAGGACAGATTTTGCTCAGGACATTACATGAAGTCAGTGTCTTGAACAGTGGCTTCTGTTGTGACCAAACAGTACAGGAGACTGGGTTGCTCCTGGTGGTAAGCCTGAACAGACCCCAGAGAGGTACACTGCATCCCTCAGCAGGCTCTGAGGTTTCTTACATACCCAGCTTGCTACGTCCAGCATGAGGCCACCACGTCCTCTAATCAGTGTAGCAGCTCTTGAGCAACTTGGCTTCTCTGTCAGAAGACAATGGTGGATTTATATGCCTATATTCATACAGCACCATATTAAAAATTTCAGCTGGGCCATCTCATAGTGGAAGTAAGACTTTTTCCAGGGGCATTAGCTATGGGATCTCCAGAGTTATAGCCACATTAATCATGAATTCCCCGAGAAACTGCCCTACCCCATTAAATACACTGGCATATTTTTTAATAAGGTCACCTGCCTTGTGTCAGCTGAGATGGAACAATTCCCACTTTCATTACCAGTTTGATCAATTTAATATCCAGCCTGCTCGGGGACTAAGCTCTAGTGATGCTGCGGTGTGTACAGCATGAAATTTGTGGTGTTTTACATCTTATTTGATTTGGTTTAAAAACACACCACATCTGCCGATGCCCCCCTGTTTTACCTTCCTCTTGCAAAGGTGGGTTCTTCCTCTCTTTTGCTTCAGCCAGTCCTGCTGTTGCCACACCAGAAGGGAAAACTACATAGCCATTTTAGGAGCTAGCTAAACTTCTGCATGTTCTCATTTTCTTCTGGGACCTGAGTGCTTCCATGGGAACACCAGGAGCGTGGTCCTCTTCCTGTTGTTTTCCTGGTCTTAAATATCACATGTTCCACCTGGTTTCAGCTGCATGGACACCAGGGTTGTGTATCAGCTCTTTGTGGCAAATCTGTTGCAGGCCACCACACTGTCCCCAAGCAGGCTGTCCTTGGTGTTCACCAGCCAGAACCTTCTGCTCTGTGGTGATAAACTCTGCAGTGGCAGCAGGACCTGCCCCACGCTGTGGGGCCAGCAACTGTATTGGGACTTGCAGAGTAACCTCTGTGCTGTCCTTTATGCCCAACGTTTGCACAAACAGTCCTTTTGACTCTCCTTATGCAAACACTTACCATAGAATCATATAATTGTAGAATAGGTTGGAAAATACCTCCAAGATCATTGAGCTCAACCTTTGACCAAACACCACCATGCCAACTAAACCATAGTACTTAGTGCCACATGCAGTTATTTCTTGGTGACTCCACTGCTTCACTGAGCAGCCCATTCCAATGCTTGATCATCTTTTTGGGGAAAAAAATTCTTCCTGATGTTCAACCTGAACCTCCACTGTCTCAGCTTGAGGCCATTTCATCTTGTCCTGTCACTTGTTACCTTTTCTCCAGACCCCCACCTAGCTACACCGTCCTTTCAGAGAGCTGTAGGGTGATAAGTTCCCCCCTGAGCCTCCTTTTCTCCAGGCTAAACAGCCCCAGCTCCCTCAGCCGCTCCTCATAGGACTCACTCTCTAGACTCTTCACCAGCCCTTCTCTGGACACACTCCAGCACCTCAGTGTCTTCTTTGTAGTGGGGGGTCCTGATCTGGACACAGTATTCCAGGTGGGGCCTCTGCAGGGCCGAGAACAGGGGGACAATCACTGCCCTGGTGCTGTTGGCCACACTATTGCTGATACAGGCCAATAGATGCCTTTGGCCTTCTTGGCCACCTGGGCACTCGCTGGCTCATGTTCAACTGCTGTCAACCAGCACTCGCAGATCCTTTTCCAATGTGCAGCTTTCCAGCTACTCTGACCCCATCCTGCAGAGCTGCATGGGGTTGTTGTGGCCAAAGTGCAGTACCTGGCACTTGGTCTTGTTGAACCTCATACCATTGGCCTTGACTCCTCCATTCAGGCTGTCCAGATCTTCTGCAAAGCTTTCCTGCCTTTCAGCAGATCAACACTCCTGCCCAACTTAGTGTTGTCCTTGAATTTACTGAAGGTACACTTGATCATGGGTAAAGATTTTAAGCAGGACACTTGATCATGGATAAAGATATTAAACAGGACTGGCCCCAACACTGAGCTTTGAGGAACCCCGCTAGTGACTGGCTGTCAACTGGCTGTGGCACCATTCACCACCACAGTGGGTGACCATCCAACCAGTTTTTAACCCAGAGAAGAGTGCCTCTAAGCAGGCTGTGGGCTGCCAGCCTGTCCAGAATTGTGCCATAGAAGAAGTCCAGGTAGACAACATCCAGAGCCTTTCCCTCATCCACCAGGCAGGTCACCTGGTCATAAAAGGAGATCAGGTTGGTTAAGCAGGACCTGCCTTTCTGAAACACATGCTGGCTAGGCCTGATCCCCTCACTGTCCTGTATGTGCCATGTGAATGCACTCAAGAGGATCTGTTCCATAACCTTTCCCAGCACCAAGGTCAGGCTGACAGGCCTGCATTTCCTCCGATTCTCCTTCGAACCCTTCGTGGAGATGGGTGTTGCATTGACTAACCTCCAGTCCTCTAGTACCTCCCCAGTTAACCAGGACTGATGATAAACGGCATAATTTAAATCCAAGCAGTTGGTTTTCAGGTTGTTTTCATCCCATTAGTAGTGAAAAATGGCTGTCAATGGCTCCTTTGGGTTGGGCTTTGGCCCTTTGCAATTGTGCTAATTCAGAGGATTTCCCTCTGAGCAACAAGAAACAGCATGTGGTTAAGCCTTGAAGAGAGGGTGGGTGATAGATATGTTCCAAAGCTCAGACTAGGTCAATGTAAATATTGCAAGTCTTCTTGGGAAAAGAATGATCCTATATTTTCACAAATTATTTTTAGCAATAGTCTCCTGCACTGGTTACTTAATGCCTGAGGTTTTGGGGAGCATCCGAGCTAGTGACATCTCAGGAAAAAAAAAAAAATTACACCCAGATGAGTGTGTTAGAGTGACTACTTATAATTTACTCAGTTCTGCAATCTCTAGAGGAATACTAAATCAAACTCCTGACTATTAAAGCACTGTGAATTTATACCAGGGAATACAAAACAAAACACAATACAAAATTTCAGATATAGGCAGGATCCACTGGCAGGCACTCTCTGAAAAGGGCTGGGTACCTTCTAATCAGCACGTCATTCCCTGCTTACGTTAAGTGCTCACCGCCTTTTCCACAACATCCCGGTTAACAGCCAGCTGGCACTGGACGGCGATGCTGCAAGCTGCCAATAAATGGTCTGTTCCGTCCAGCCGTCAGGTTGCTGCCCGAGTGTGGGCCAACCTGTCAAGCCGCATCACCGCCGGCTGTAGCGGGTAAACCAGATACGGTCCCCTCTGCCATCCCCAGGCCTGCGCTGTCATTTGGCCCCTGTGCCACTGGGTGGCAATGCTGGCTAAAGGATCGCAGCCGGTAGCGGAGAGCGCCGAGAGGAGGAGGAGGAAGAGGAGGAGGGCGGCAGACGGGCAGGGTACGGACAAGGCAAGGCAGGAGCGGGCACTGTCGGCGAGCCCGTGGGAAACGCGTCCCTGTGGGACATCGCACCCTTTGCTGTAATTTTCAACCTGAAAGGAGACGCCCGACTCAGGGGGCGTGGTCTCTCAGGACCCCCGCATTTGGAGGACTCGAATCACGGAAAACTAATATTTGGTGACGAGGTTTTAAGGGTCGGAAGGTGATGTCGGCAAGAGTGACAGGGAGGCACGCGTTGGCGCGGCTTGCTAGAAATTGCCCAATTTTTATACTTGAAAACTACTTACACTCTGTAAAAAAATGACTTTGTAAGCACGGCATGGCTGGGCTCAATGACTATTCAGTGAACTCATTTGAATGTGCATAGACAGGGCTTGCTTGAACTGCTGCATCAAAGAGAAATGCTGAAATGAGTCATTTGTGAATCACGGCTTATTTTCTGTTGTTAGCTCATCTGGAATCCCATGGTGATCAAACAGCCTTTTACAATGTGTTAATACATCGCTACTCCATGTGTTTAGCAACAGCTCTGTTCCAATAAATTGTAGGTAGTCACCCATTATAAAGAGGTGGGGGTTTTTTTCTGCCGCGTGTAAACCGGCTGGGACGAAAACACATCGCAGATGAAAACATTAGCAAAATTTCATGCTGTTCCAAACACTCTTGTCCACGCTGCTTCCATTCCAATATCATACATGCTTTCTGTCTCCTTGCTTGCAGGGCACAGTCCAGCCAGAAGAGATTTCCTGCAAAGACTAGTGCTCCCGTCCTCCAAGAGGCTGCAAGCAGCTTCTCCAGCAGTAGCCAAGCCACTTTCTGGCCACAGGAATGGAAGGGAGGCAGAAAAAAACCCCACCCTCGGCAGCAGTTTAAGGTAAGGCCCTGTTTTCCAAATTGTTAACTGTTCCCATCCTATGCCTTCAGCTGACTGAAGAGATTGGGCCAGACTATAAGCAGTTTCAGGCATTGATCTGCTTAAATTTGGATGGAACAGTAATCTTTCTTTTCTTTTTTCATGTAACAAACTGAATCAGTCCAGCAGGTCTGCAAAAAGTTGACAGGAGACTGAGGAAGAGGGTGTGAATCCCTTAAGGCTGCTATTGTCGTTGAACTCTCCGCGGTGTGAAACCACAGCCTGAGGTGTTGAGCTTCTACCTAGAGCAACTGAGGCTCAGGAACCAATTTCCTTCTGCCAGCTCTTTTATTGGAGTGAGTGGCTGGAGATGGAAACATCTTCAACCAGTACAGCAAGCTTCACCACAACCTGTCTGTCACAGCTCTAAGCCCTGTCTGCTTGTATGTGAGCTACATGGCCATAAGGGCCCAAATACTCTCTGCCATCATACTTAGGTTTCTTCTGCCACACGTAATTGTAGCTCAAAGGTCCTGAATAATTGCATTCCTATTGGGACTGATCCAGCCACCAATAAGAATCTTAATAATGTTGCTCTTAACCAGCCACATGAATCCTTTCAATCCCAATGCAGGCGCAGTCATGCTGTAATACAGTAGAGGCCATTCACTGTGGGGCTAATTTAGTTTAAAATGCAGCCAGCCTATTTATGGGACAATTTTTTGTTCATGCTCTAAATTCTTATGTGCAATCAACAGCCTGTAAACCAGGTCAAACCAACATATGACCCATTAGTGTAGGCAGGTGGTGATTATAGCCCTTAGGAGCAGTATTTGAGCTGTGCTTCCTCGCAAGTGGGATATATCCCCTATTTAGTTAATGGGCCCTGTTGTAGGGGAAAAACATGGAAACTCTTTTCCTGCACTGGAAATCAATTTCTTATGATTCCTGGGTTAAGTATGACCTCACACTCACCCAGTAGCTTTTGCAACCACTGCTGGCCTTCCGAAACGAAGAAGCATCACTCTTCTCTGTGAGGGAAGAGCAGAAAATTGAGGTAAGCCAAAGAGCATCACCCCATTGAGATAAAGACCAGCACCCCAGTGGTTGAGCTGCCAGGAGAAGGATTCACAGGAATGTGGAGAAAGGGTTTTCTCTTGGGAAAGTTCCATATAAGCTCTAGACTCTTAACAAAGCTCAGGTTCTTTAATAGGTCTAAAAGAAGATTAAGTAGCACCTTGTTATCAAGTTTTGAAATTCAACCCACAACATGCAAGACCAGGCAGGGGTTAAGACATGCCAGTATCCAGCAGGGAAGCAGGTATCAAGGTAGATTTCCCGGATCCTTACAACAGGACAAGTCCCCTGATTTAAGCAACTCCTTAATATTTTCTTCAGGGTTATTTTTAAGCTGGCTACCTGAATTCAGCCTTTGTGCCTTACCAAAAGCATCGGTGGGGCAACTTGATACTGTGTGAAGGGAGGGGAAGGGTGGAAACAGATAAAGGAATGAGGGGGGAAGCAGGTGGGAGGTGTCTTTTGGGATAGCTTCCCCTGGTGTGGGTATCTGTTGCCTTAGGGGTCGGATTTACCTGTGACAAGTAAGGCTAGCGTGGAAGAGATGGTGAAAGGAGTAATAACCACTCCAGGTGGGAAACAAAGGCACGGTAACCACTCGCCCATAAATATAGACAGGACAGGCCTACATCTACATTGCCTACAGCTGGGGCCATCTGTCTAAAGGCAGACAAGGGTGTCAGGAAGGAGGGCCTGTTCCAGGCTAGCGAGGTTGAGTGTGAAGCAGGTGATGCTGACTCTGGGGCAAGTGATAGCCTGTCTACGTTCGCATGCCATAATTTTTCCGGTGACACTTAACAGAGTGTGTGTGTGTGTGTGTGTTTTCTAAATAGCCCCAAATAAACACTGCACCCCTCAGACATGCACTTCTCTTACATGTTTTGAAACAAGGACCAACAGCTGGAAGACAGTAAAAGGGACAAAGACTTAGGAGACTCATTTCTGCAGAGCCTATTTGTCCCAGGACCTCCAACAGAGTAAATCTTGCCAGAACTTGGGCTGGCTGGATTTCCTTCCTCTATGTCCAGCTGTCTTGCCACATCCCTGTACCCTTAGGCAACTCACTTCATTCCTCTGTGTCACAGTTATTTTGAAGAAATGGGATAAATAATGCCAACTACCTCACAGAAAAATATTTACAGTTCATCAGGATTTTGCTACATTTTTGTGTTGTGTTTCTTCTGTTTCTGCCTTCACCTTTGAAGAAAAATTGATTGTATTGCAACCCTGATGCAGAGATATAGACATGTATTTCTCATGTATTGCCTGTCTAATTAGTAAATCTGACGCTTTGACAGCTTCAGATACTTCAAATGCTGCCCCTTTTTTTTGTTGGTTTTTTTTTTTTTACTTGTTGTCTTTAAGGCTCTTTCTAGTCTGGACCTCACACATAAAGGGAGACACAGGGAGGTAGAAAAGCTGATGACAAATGTCCTAGCTACAGGAAGTGGTGTTTTAAGGATGTTAGTCTCTTTGGATAAAGTTGTCAAAGAAGGCAATTCCTGTATCTAAAGGAGGAGAGGTAAGGAGTGGTAATGGCACGGCTCAAATAAGAGTCAGGCTGCTGGGTAGCATTGTCCAGGCTGTCCTGGCAGAGTTGTCCCACTGTCCAGCGTGGTACTTCTGGTGCTAGGCTAAAGGGAGAAAAGCCTGGGGTTGTTCTTCAACCGAATTTCCCAAAAAGGAGACACACAGGGGCGCCAAAGTCTTAGGAAAAGAAACCCAAGCCTAAGCCTTTTTCCTGCACTGCTTCTCTCTGGGCAGGCTCCTCAGCCTGTGCAGTTGGAGGGCTTCGCTCTGCTCTGGAGAGAGCAGCGTTAAGGGAGCAGCTCAGCTCAAGACTGATTTCACTTGCAAACGCACCGGGGCTTCGCAATCGCTTCAATTTGCTTGGTGTAAACAGGCTGGGTGGCTGCTGGCTGCTAATAACTCTGTGCCTCTCCCAAAGGGAGTCCTAAAGAGAGAGGCGTGCAGCCAGGTGTGAGGGGGTCTGATTCCTGTGGGAGGCTGGTGCACCTCTTTGTCCATCCTACACGGCACTTGCAAGCATGGCCTCACATTTGTTCTGGACAAATTTGCCAGACAAATTTGGAAAAGTGCCATTGTGTCAGTATGGTAATACCACGCTTTGGAAAATGAAAAGTTTGTTTGTCCAGTGCCCAACTAAGTGTTTGCGTTCCTGGGTGTGAAGATGACGGTCTAAACCTCTGTCTGGTCAGATTTGTCCTTGTGAGCTGTACCTGGTGTGGTGGTGTCTGCAGCTTCTGGAATGGACACCAATGTGCAAATCCCCAGGACAGCTGTAATGTGGGTGCTTGCTTTAACCTCCAACCACACCCTCGTTTCCCTTTGACACAGGGAGGAGACTGGTGCAAGAGTGATTTCATCAGTTCTTGGCTGCAATTAGATTATACATATAGCGGGCTGGTATCCCTTCAATGGCTACATGGAACAATTGCACCAGATTATCCAGTGCACAGCCTGCTCTTTCACTCACCTCCAGAGGTTTTACTTCATAGTTGTCAGGGAGGCAGGCAGGACATTTCAGTATAAAACACCACATAAACACAACTGAGCCAAACAAACTATACCCGTAGTATAAGTTGCTGTGAAAAAAAAAAGCCACAGTTGTTCACTGTTTTGTTTTGTCTTGCACTTCACTGAGTGATATATCTCAGTGACAAGTTGCTGCAGCAGTACTGCTTTTAATACTATGAAGTGTCGTGGGGTGTAGGCATGTCCTAGGACAATGGCTAGAGCTAATGTTAAAGGCTAAATGTATTGCAGCTGCATAAAAGCTGGGCTGGATTAAAGACTAGAGCTTTGGAAGTTTCTTGTTAAAAAAAAAGTCACTTAAGACATTTTTTTTGTGCAGATTAATTTTGGTTTGGACGTCAGAGCCTCCAACAGTCATTTTCCAGTAATACGTCTTTTTGTAATTATTTGACACTTTAAAATATATGCCTTGCAGACAGCAGTTTCAATGTCAGCATAGAAATATCAAAGTAGATTTTATTAAAACTCTGCTGTGGGTAATACCAGGCTTTGTTTTTTAAACGTGTCTTATTAGGGTGTTTTATTCAATGCACTAAAGAATGAAATTCCACTTCCATTATATCATGCCATGCCAGGATGGATGCAACACCAAAGTATCATTGGAGAAGCTGAATGTTTCAAACTTGAGTGCCCAAGTTAAGCTATCAAAGAGTACAGTTTGGTATCTGACTGGAAAATGGCCTGTTTATGGAGTTTCTGATTGCCTTCTCCTCCTCTTAATATCGCTTTCCAGGCTATGGGACATGTTGCCACCAGCAGTAGGAGAAGCAGATACTGTTCTGGTGGTTAGTTCTGTCCCAGTTCTTGGTTTCCTTTCCTTCCCTTGATCTCAGGCAAACCAGCTGCAAGACCTTGAGGAAATTCCTTATCTTCCCCTTGCATCACTTTACTTATCTGTAAAGCAGATAAAATAATAATACTGCACTTCTTGAGGGTTTGTTGAAGCTTATTATACAGTAGTGAGTGCTTTAAGAGGGAAGTCATTATAAAAATGACAGTGTTAATATGACATGGAGGTAACATGAAGGAGCCCCATTCTGCTCCATGCAAGTCAGTGGAGCTCTGTTCTTTGCTTTAGCAGAAGCAGGGACTTGGCCTGTGCTTAAATGCCAAAACTTGCATTTGTTTTCCTTCTTGAATGCTAATATAGAGTTAAGAGATAGCATTATGAGGAAAGCTCATTCCTGCCTATGTGTAAATATTTAGCAGCTGAATAGGCACTATTTAGCAGGGCACAGTTTCTGCTTCTCCGCAGTTTTTAAGGATGTCATTCTAAGCTGCTACAGATCAGAAGATACACTGAAATTACCAGATCAAAATCCTTCCCATATAAGTGTACACATACAGAATTTATTTTACTGGGCAATTAAATGTGTAAGATAAACATCCCTGGGGGAGGAGGGTTGTTTGAGGTTTTATGGCATATCTTATTATGGGCTCAATTTCGAAATCTTAATCCAAGCAAAACTCCCCATGTAGAGACTTAATGCTGGAGTGTAACTTCGTGTTTTGTACTCAGGATATATGCAGTTGCATCAGTGGATTTTAGGGCAGGGGGACAGTGAAGGCAGTGAAGCTTTGCCTAGAGAAAAGCATCCCTCCCTAGGACATTTATATTTAGCAATAACTCTTTGATCAAACAGGAGATGTTGAAGGACCTTAGGCAGCATACTCTTTTCTGGATTTTATCTGACAATGTTATTGATGAAAATTTGAAAATAAATGTAAAATAAAACTTATTTGTAATTATTTTGGGGTGGCATGATCAGTAAAACTGCAATCTACTGCAGCTATGAGGTTGTTGGCAAAATAGTTGTCTGTGTTTCAAATGCAAAAGCTTTCTGAAGGACACGTGAGCAGTCAGAATTGCCCAGAAAATACTCCAATTTAAAATCCAAGCTGCAAATGCAACTATTTTCTTAAAACTGGGTGGATTTTATCTGTTTAGAAAATGAAATGAACAACTGAATAAGCGTCCAGGTTGGAGTGAACAAATAATCAGATCTTGACATGCATATAGTGGGTAGATTTATTTTTCTAAAGACAAAAGTTCTTGGTATCTCTAGCGTGAATTTATTGTGCTTTGCAAGGGAAAAAAAAAATCCTCACCACATTTGTACTTGAGACAATGCAACTACTCCCTGAGTAATCCAAAAGAGATGAAGCCTGGAGTTTTACCTCACTGGTGCTTTGGATAATCTTCTTAGGAGTTCATTTTCTGGAGATGGCAATGACAGTAGCTAGCCCTTAAGGGCCTAGCTTGAGAAAGATACCTGGTGAAGCAGAATGTACCTGTTACCTTTCCCTACGAGGTCTACAGCATGGGAATTTGTACCATGTGGTTGCTCATGCAAACACCAGCCAGTCGTCGGTAGCTTGATTGCATTGGCACCGCAGTGTGTGCTCAGTTTTAACTCTCGACAACTTGCCGGTTTTGCTCGTTTAGTTGCTTTACTGTAGTTAGTTTAGCAAATAAATATTAAAAGAGCAGGTGAGACCCACATGCTCCTTGGAAAAACTTTGCTTTTTTTCCCCTCTCCCCCAAAAAAGTTTTCATCTCGCTTCCAAAAAATTGCACTCAGACACCCCTCCCACTCTGTCTTTTGGCATTGAAAATAGTAACTATTTATATGCATTTATAACTGTTTATATGCTGGTTTCCAAACTGATCAGCCCTCTGACAACACTCTGAGGATTCAAACACCGGGCCGGTGGCCAAGGGGGTCGCAGAAGGGGGTGTGGGATGTGAGGGGGGATGGCAGAGGACGCGCGGAAAAGTACCACACTGTCGGAACTCAGGGACACAGCATCTTCATCCTTCTCCTCCTGCTTCTCCGCAGAGGCTGCGCAGCGGGGCCAGCTCCGCGTCTTCTCTAAGCGGGACGTCCCGCATCCCCATTCAGAGCGTATCCCGGAGCAAAGTCACGACCGGGGGAGCCGGAGAAGGAAGGAGAGAAAAGGGGCATTTGGCTTCGTGAGGTCCCGGGAGCAGCTGAAGCGACCTGTTGCATTCGGTGAGCTTCTCTCCTGTGGGAGACGGGCTTAAAAAAATCAAACTCTGCTAAAATGAATAGCGGGGAGACAGCACCGTGGACAAGGTGGTCACAGGTGGACGCGTACGGATTTCTTCTCTTATTCTTTCTTTTCTCTCCTTTGCAAGATCCCAAGTCCCTCATTGGAAGGGCTCCCCCGGATTCACTGGCCGCAGGGTCGAGACTGCTCCACTCCGGGACCCGTCTCCCTCACAGAAAGGCATAAAAACAAGACACAAACCCCCAAATCAACCGAGGAAAAACCTCTCCATTAACACCCGAGACAAAGCACCTCCCCTTCTCCGGCACCGGCCTCCCAAAACTAATTGAATCATGTTGGACCGCAAAGTGCGAGCGAGAAAGGGCGGGGAGTGTTTGTATTCTTTTTTGTCTCTCTCTTTTTTTGTCTTTGTTTTGTAGGGTTTGCGGTGTTTGGTCTGTTTTCAAATCCTGCCCTTTTTGCCTCTTTCCTTCAGCTCCTCTCTCTGCTATAAGGTGAGCCCGGGAAGACGCCTCGTGCCCAGGGTGGAGGAAACCCTCATCCCAGGGGCAGCCGCCGTCCTGTTTCCCCCCAGTAAAGTCCGGTAAAGCCGAGGTAGACCCACACCAACCTGAACCTCTCCTTTCTCCCTCCGAAAGTACAGACGCCGGGAGTTCAGCCCGGGCAGAGCACGGGGCGAGGGGTGCCTCATCCCCACCCCGTCGGGGAACGAGCCCACCCCGCTGCCGGCCGCAGCCACAAGTCCACCGTGGAGCATCTGTCCCGGATGGCCCGGAGCGGCGCCTCTGCCGGCCCTGGGGCTGGCTGAGCTGCAAGTGGCCCCATGGGCTCAGACCGGCCACTGCAAAAAATTACTTTAGAGGAAAAAAAAAAAAAGCTATTTATGTGTCAGTGAGTCGGCGGAAATCAGCCGCACTGAGCCTCTCCCCATCCGAGCGGCACCGGGGCAGCCAGAAGTTAAAGGCAACAGTGAGAAGAACAACCAAGCCTAAACTCCCCGCAGAGAATCAGGAGCCGGGTTTATCCAAACGTTCTCGCGGCTTGCCTCGGGGGCAGGCAGAACAGGCAGGAAGGAATAGGGAAGATCACTCCGGCATCTGGGCGGCGGGCTGGTGGGAATACTCAGGGATGAGAGGACACATCGGAAACTCAGACCGGCTGGGGAACCTCGACGCCGGGAAAGTGAACGTCCCCCAAGAGCAACTCTTCCCCACTTTCTCGTTGGGAAGAGATGCGTGGCGGGATTTAGCCATACGGATGCTGCCGGTGGAGGGAAAGGAAAGCGGGCAGGACTTTGCCCCGTGTGCTACCCGCGCTGTGACACACGAGGAGGGACACGGCGCGTCCGCAGGAAATAAGAGAGCATAGAGCTCCTCCATTACTCACTCGGATCCACCTGCCAAAACCTCTACCAAGTTGTGAACAGGACGGTATGACACAGAGTGACGAGGAAAATATGAATTAAAAAAGCTGCATATGTCTTTGCTCTAAAAGACAGTTTTGTCTGAGGAGAGAAGGTGCCTCAGCTTCAGCTTCCCTTTGCACAGGGAAGAGGCAGGCGGCAGGGCAGGAAGGACGAGACAGAGCTGGCACTTCAGGGATGACAGTAGCTCAGGGTGCGGCGATTTCAGTCCCCTACACGGGCCAGGTTTGCCCTCAAGGCTGCGAGGGAAAGGCGTCTTCTTAACGCCCGGCCCAGGGAAGTCGAATTCACCCCTGAAGTGCGGTCACCAAATGCCCCAGGGAGGGGAAAAGGAGCGCCCACAACCCCGGGCTCTGCAGCGCTTCCAGGCCATGCCTTCCTCCCCTAGGCTAAAAAAAAAGCATGGATAAGCCCGATGCGAGCCAGGGCTGCCCAAAGTCCCGAAAGTCCGGCTCCCGCCCCGCCGGCGGGCGGTGTTGGGGCCGCCTCCCTGCCAAGTACCGCGGGGCAGAGCCGGGCTGTGGGAGCCGGGTCCTGAGCCGAGAGATTTAACCCTGTGTAGGGAGCGCTGGATTTAGGGAGAAGGGAAAGATTCTACCGGGAGAAACGTGCCACACAATTTTACTGGGAAGGTTTCGCTTAAGGCCAACTGAAAACCGGAATAATTCCCTACCCTCCTCTGCAAAATAGTAATAAAAGCATTCAAAATAATGGTGGTGGGGCCAAAATTGCTGTCACCTAGAGAGGGCTCGAAGGGGCAGAGCGAGCAGCAAGCGCTGAAAGGAAAGGCGGCAGGGTTCGAGAGCCACGAAATCTCCGTACATCTTCCCCATCCTTCTCACGTTTTTCACGGGGCTGTCTTTGCTCCGCGTCGTCCCCGAGCAGGAGGCTCCCCGGGACCGAGGAGGGTGGGAAAGGGGCAGGGCTGGGTAATTAAATTCCGGTGCCCGGTTAATTGCTGTAATTTGACGCTAACTGTACACCGCGGGCCGGCGCTGGGAGCGGCGGTGGGAAGCGCGCCTCGCACGGCCCATTGACCGCGCCCCGCCCCGCCGACGCGCAGTAGCCGCCGGTCTCCGCCGAGGGGGCCTGGTCCCCGCCAACCCCGGTTCGCTGGGGCAGTGGATCAGAAACGGAGCCCCGCAGGAGCCAACGATCCAACTTGTCGCGGCCCCGGCGTTCCCCCCGGGATCAAATGGCTGCGGGTGTCGGCTCTCACTTCCCTCTTCCCACCTACCTAGAGACAGGACTCGAACTCCCTTCTATAAGGTCCTCGTACCCAAGTTCTTATGGTGGGGCAAGGGGGTGTGTTCCACTTCCTTCTACTGGAGACTGGGACCAGCCCAGGATCCAAGCCAATATGACCTCACTTGTGGGTGACAATGCACCCCGACATTCAGGAAGCCTCAAACTGACCCATATCTGGGATATGATGCCCCATTCACCTGTCTCTGAAAAGCCAAGGGCTTGCTGTGCAACTGTGAAGTGGAAATTGTTTGCATCCCTCCCCAAAATCCTGTAGCCGGAGTATTGCTTCCCCCCACGCTCCCAGCGCTCTGCCCCTGGAGGTGAGGCAGGGTCCGTGCTCCCTCACTTTTTCGGGGTGTGAAATCAGAGCTGCGCGACACACTGGCGAGCTTCCAGGGCACCTCGGCACTTGAATCCCCGAGGGAAAAAAACCCCCAAAAAACCAACAAAAAAAACCGTGGGCGGGGACAAGGGGTACGGACATGGCAGGGTCCGAGGGCCACAGGCAAACGCAGGCCAGCTTCCCCCGGGGGACTGCAGCATCGCTCACCCCGCGCCGCTCCCGCGCAGCCCAGAGGGCCAGACCCCGGCCAGACGGGTGCCGCATCACCCCGGCCCCCGCCGGCCGCCGCCGGCCGCCCCCTCCTGGCCCGCGTGGGAAGACCGTCTTCATTGCGGGGGTATCTTTGTTTCTCCCTGGACTCCCCTGGCCATTTGCAGTGCCTCCGTCACCCATATGGGCTAGTTCAGCCCGGTACTTTGTCTTTTTGGGCTACTGTTGTTGTTGTTGTTATTATTATTATTATTACTACTACGAACTCGCACTCTCGCTGGCAACTTGCCCCCGGGGTAATCTACCGACTCCCCAGCGGAAGGTGAAGGCTGAGGGCTCGTCCCACTCCACCCCGGCCACGGGCGGGCACCCGGACGGGCAGAGCTGCCCTCTGCTCGGATTTGGGGGAGCACCCGGACGCGAAGGCGGTGGCGAAGAGGGCAAGGGTCCGGCGGCTGCAGGACGCCCGGGGCACGCTCGGGAGCCTCCCGAGGGGGCCGGCGGCGGTGCTCCCCGGGAACGGCGGGGTCGGGCGGGCGCGGTGGGAGCGCGGTGGCGGGGGGCAGCGCGCAGGCAGCGCGGAGGCAGCGCGCAGGCGCGGGCAGGGAGCACCCAGCTCTTTATGGCCAGGTGAGAGAGTCCCGGCGCAGGTAAGGGGAGGATTTACCCACAGGCGTCCCAGGCGAGTGGCTTGCCCTCGCAGTCCATGACCAGCAGGGACCTGGGGACTCGGAGCCCGCAGCCAGGATGTCTGTCCTTGCCAAAATGGGGGACTGGCAGGTAAGGTGACCCTCTGCCCTGAGGGGAGTTATTGTTATTTTGATACGGGAGGCAGGGCTGGAGTGAGAAAGGTGACGGGCCCGGAGGGAGTGGGGGCAAACCTGACGCTAGGATTGGGTGTTTTGCGGTTCCCGGTGCTGGGGGCTGCCCGCGGGCACTAGTGAGGCCCAACTGCAACAGGTAGAGAGTGGTGGACCGGGACCGAGAGGGATGAGGGCTGCTCCGTCGCCGTTCGGGTGTCACGACCCGAGGATGAGCTGCCCGACAGCGTGGGCCGGCCAAGGGTGGCGTGTGCCCGCCCGCCGTCCATCTGCCCGGGGCTGGTGGCAGCCGGCCCGCCGCGGAGCCCTGGGGCTGTCCGCGGAACGCGGCGGGTCCCCACGCGGGGCAGGGCCCGCGCCCGCCGGCGTGACCCGCCGCGCATCGGGGTCGTGCCGCGGGAGCTGAAACGTCTCTAAGAGCTCCCACCCGAGCCGTCCCGTGGAGTAATAACGCTGCCGAATCCCACCCGGCAGTAGATGCGCCAGGAGCGCCCTTGAAAAGCACTCCCGCGGAGATGAGCTGAAGGGAAAAGCAGAACCCACCAGCGAAAGAGGCCAGGAGGGGAATACGCGGCCCGCCGGAGTCTCGCCCGGCCCCACGGACCCGAGGGGACCCATATGCACCACGGGCGAGACTACACGTGTGGAGACTCCCAAACCTGGACACACTTAAAAAACCTTGCAGCACCCTGATGCCCGTTCGCTCGGGCGGGATGACCGCGGTTTGCCGGCTAATAAAAGGGAAGATGAACTGTCCTGTTCAAGTACACGGGATTTTCTCAGAGAAAAGGATTTTAAAAAATTATTTATTTCTTCCCCAGAACAGTCCAGCCCAGTTTCAGATGGGAGCCTAGTTTCTTTTTCTACTCCCAACTTTTCAAATCTCTCGACTAAGTCTCTCCCCAGACTGCCTTTTTTTTTAAGGGTAGCAGCAAGTCGTCAAAAAAAAAAAAAAAAAAAAANAAAAAAAAAAAAAGGCGGGGGGAGACAAAATACAGTAAACAAAGTATCTTTTAAATAATTTTAATTATTTTTACATCTGCTAACATCTTTTTATCAGAACGGTGCGAAAACGCGATCAAAAGAGGAATTTATTTTCTTTTCTTTCACTGAAATCAACGCTTGTGCAATCGTATTTACGGGTTATCTGCCTTGAAATCTATTCCCGACTTTTCCCTACACCCCGGCCTTCCTTGCTCCTTCTTCCCTGCGCTGCGGGGCCCCCTCGCCGTGCCCGGCCGGAGGGGCCGGGCCGCGCGGATCCTCCTCCCGCTGTCCCGTGTGGATCTCTTGGGGAAAACCGCCCCTTCCCCTCGTAACCCTGCGCTCCACCGGCCCGAGTCTACGGAGAGAAGGCAACAGGGTCGGGCCTTCGGCCCACGGGAGTCCCGAGCGGCCGCAGGTGTGAGGTTGTCCCGGGTGCGAGGCTTTCCCGACCTGCACGGTTCAGACAGGACGGCGCTAAGGGGAGATGGGCCCCTTCGTCAACCCCCTCTCCTCCTTTTTTTTCTCATCTCCAACCCCCTCCCTCCTCCCGGGCATTAACTAGGCTTAATCTGCCAGCTCCATTTGAACCTCAATGGGAGTAAAAACAACAATTTACTCTCCTGCCAGTGGCAGACAAAAGCGGTGGTGAAAAAGAGCATCGGGAGTGGGAGTATGGTGGAGGAGGGGGGAATGGGAAAGAAAAAAAAATCAGTTTTGGGGACTTGGATGTTTGTATGTGCGAAGGAGCAGTCCTGGGAGTCCGGAGGCTTTGCCACCCTTCCCGGCGTGGAGACACGTGGGCCGGGCCCCCGAGGGCCCACTGAGGCTCCCCATTAGAGTGCAGGGGCCATTTGCTCCTGGAGGCAGTAAATTTTCCTCCGACGTCAATGGAGGGGGGAAGGTGGCCCCGGGAGGGTCTTCTAGGCCGAGAAGGCAGGTTTTGCCGTTGGCAAAAGGAAATTTCTGTGAGCAGCAGGGCAGTCAGGTGCACGGGCAGCCATGGGGTTGCCCGGCTCCTGGGGACGCCTGGGGACACGGCTAGCGTGGGGAGCTGCGCCAGGCCCGACACGCCAGCCCCAGGGAGAGGGGAACGCCTCGCCCTTCGGTGTAGCGAGGGATTACCCAGAGAGGGGAGAAAAAAAGAAAAAAAGAAGAAAAACGGGAAAAACGAAACCTTTCGGTGGATGGATCGAGGCTGGGCACACGAGGAAGTAAAAGAGGAGAAGGGTGGAGGAGCAGCCCCCCAGGAGGGCTGCCTGAGCGCTCGCTTAGCTGCACATTGTTAAGCAAACGAAGTGCTCCACCTAAGAAAGTACCAAAGTTTTATTGTGGTCATTGTTTTGTCCTTTTGCTCAAGCGCTTGCAAAAGACCTTTTGGCTCCTACTACATTCAATTTACCGCCCGCCCAATTCTGTTTGGGAGGTTATGTTGGATTTGTTTGGGGTGGTATTTCTTTGAAGACCTATAGCCAACAGAGCCGAGAAGAAAAAAAGTAGTTTGCGAAGCAAAGAAGCTTTTCAAATATTCACCAAAAAAGACCAAATCCAGAGGGCAACAGAAGCCTCCTCAAACGATAACCTCGTTCGAGCAAGACTCGAGCCTCGTTTCTCCTCGCTTAGGTTTCGTTAACGTCGGTGGAAAAAAATAAAAAAAGGGGGTGGGGGGAGAGGTAAATCCCACGGGGTGGCTTCATGGCTAGTCCCAAACTCTCTGCAGATCGGACAGTCGCCTCTTTGATTTCGCTGGCCGCTTTCCTGCGCTGGCAGGCAGAGGCACGAGGGGAGCGGTGGCCCGCAGGCAGGGCCCGCTGCCCCCCCGCGCCGCGGCTCGGCAGGTCGGAGAAAGATTTTTTTTTCGTCAATTTATTTATTTTTTTTTTGCTCCTGGGTCCTTTCTACCTGTGTCCATCGCTGCAGGTTGTTGTGCTGGCGAGCAATTGGGCTGTTGTTGATATGCTAATGAGGCGATTAGACTGTGGGTAAAGAGCTGGAAAAGGGAAAAGTTTCCACCATTAGAGGGAGATCTCCGAGCGCGGACGGGAGCGCTGCCGAGCCTCCGCCAGCCGCGCTCCCCACGCTGCCCGGCACCGCCACCGTAGGGAGAGGCAAGGCAGGGAGAACCAAATCCTCTCTCTTACGCCAATCCATGAAAATGCTTTGGAAACTGACGGATAATATCAAGTATGAGGAATGTGAGGTAAGCGCTTTCCCCGGGCCCGGGCAGAGCTCCGGCCCCGCAGCTGCAAGCGGGAGCCTTCAGCATCCCTCCGTCTCTCAATTTCGTTTAGGAAAACTTCTGCTCCGTCGTCAGGCTTCCTTGCGGTCCTGCAGCCGGAGAGGGGCTGGGGTCCTTCCCCAGGAACTTCGGGGCTTGTGGAAACACGGCTTTGTCGCAAGTATGTGAGGAAAGGCAAACAGGATCCAGCAGCAGCCTAGTGTATAGGTAGATCCTCCGTAGATAAGGCTCTTGTAGGATGCTACACTCATCCATATGGATGGATGGATGGATAGATGGATAGGTGGCTGGCTGAATGAATGGACAGATGAATGAATGAAAGGGCAAAGAGACAAAGGGAAGAGAATTATTCTTACACTCTAGGTACCCGAGGCATCTCAGTAAATTGGCTCAGGACCGACGCTTAAATTCGGACTTTTCGATAAAGCTTGATTATAGCTGCACAAATTTACAGGGGTCAGCTGCCGAACTGAAATCACGGTTTGGGAGCAGTGTTCCCCCATTCTCCTAATTTTCAGGGCCACATTCCCAGAGGTTTGACAGACAGTAATTTAACCGCTTGGAAAAAAAAATTAAATCCACCTCCTTTGGTTTTGGAGCCGTTCAGCACAGACTGTGCGCGCATCTCTCTATATGTCTGTGTGTGCATCCATATTTTTAGAAAGAGGCGAGTGTCTTTTAATCTGACAAAAAGAAGAAGAGGAAAAAGAAGATGCTCAGGACCCATGCCTAGTCTCAAACCAACGAATACTGTTGTCACCCGTTTCGAAAATGTTGCCTGTGCAGTGCGTTCAAACCGCGCAATAAAAGACTCTACTTTGCAAGTGAACGCTGTTATTTGATCGTGACCCACGCGGGAAGATCCCCTCAGCCTCGGTGGAGCCTTGCCGGCATGCATCTCCGGGTCGAAGGGGACACTCTCCCGACCGCCCCAGCCGCTCTTTTGGGCGATGCCGTAGTTTAGGAAAGGGACCGAGGACTCGGCAGGCTCAGCGCCGACTAAGTGATTTGCTGATCTAGTCCCGGATCGAGGAGTTTGGGATGAAGCTGTCTCCCGATGCGGGAGCTGAGCTTTTAGACCCACTCGTTGGCGGGTGCTTCGTTTCTAGGAACGAGGTGTCAGGGGTGTTGGGGTTTGCGGGTTGTTTCTGGTTATTTAAAATTATTTTTTGTTTGTTTTGGGGTTTTTCCTTTTATTTTTTTCAACATGGAAAAAAAGATATATTCCTCAGCTGCATTGCGTGTGGAAAGCGTGTGTCTTCCCCCTCCCTCCCCTCAGGACCGCTGTTCCAGTTTGCACACGTGCGAGCGTGTGGATTTCATCGCAAATGGCTTTTGTTGCCTTGTGTTAATGGGACTTCGCACCGAGGTGTTACCAAACACTGAGGGAGCAGCAGCCGCTCCGCAAACCCGCCAGATTTATGTATACGTGTGGGGTTGGCTCTCCGTGTTTTCCTCGGAAGAGGGTGCGAGCTGACTTTTGGAAAGGATGGAAAAAGGGTGACTGTACCCTGCCGGGTGTAGAATATGCCTTAAAATTAAAAGGGGAAAAAAAAAAAGCAAGCAAGAAAGAAGTGGGGGGAAATAAGCAAGCAAAAACCCACCCAGAAACGGCATGAAAGCCGGGCCAGCCGCGCTCAGCGCCCGGGGCGGCCGGAGCGCCGGGGGGTCGGGACGGGCGGGCGG
>WBMZ01013742.1:0-15269 GCA_013400975.1 Atrichornis clamosus
ATATATATATATATATGTACAGAAGGTTCTAATTTCACAGCCAATCTTTATAAACCATATACAAAACTGGAGTTCCTGGGTACACCTTATTACCCATTTTTTGATTGAGAGCACAAGAGAAAAGTAAATCATGCTGTGGCAATGATATGCTTGAGGCGTACTGGTGATTCTGACTTTAAGGAATACTCTTTAATATATTTATTTCTCTTAAGTAAATAACTACTGAGTGAAAGTATGAGATCCCAGGTTTTTCAAGAAAAACTTCATGGGGGTGGGTGGGGAGGGGGAGGACACAATACAGGATGGCAGGGGAGCAAATAGTGGGGTGGAGATGGGGGAATTAGTTGCAGGGTTTTCAGTGGGTTTTTACTCCCATTTTTATTTTCTCTACAGTGACTTCCTACCCTTTAACGGCCAGGTCATTGCTTTATTTCATTTTAGAAATCTACAGGGGAAAGTTGTCTGTGTTAAAGTGGCCATTTAACATCTGACTTGGTAAAAGGTACTGCTCATCTGCCTGATGAGTATTTTACTTCCACTTAAATTTTTGCTGATATGGCACTCTCTAAAATACCTGAGGAAATTGAAAGTCCATACCTTGACATAACACTCTGTGACTGCTTGCAAGCAATTTGACCCTAGGAGTGATTTTAAAAAATATTCCTTCCAAACAGCAGGTGAAACATACTTTTTTTCTAAAAGTGTAGATAGGTCTTTCACAGATGACATATCACATCTGATCAGATATTTAGTGCATGATACATTAAATAATTTGTTATCAGAGGAATAACCCTTTAATTCTGAAAGAAATTTAGCTTCTTACATTTCTTTACATGACGATGGGTCTTCAAAATCTAGAATTTTCAGAATGTGGTACAAATATTACCCCACATATTGTTGTAAGTTTTCCTCCTTCTTTCAGCACTAAGCTATGCTGACCAGTGTTGGCTTCTCTATTAAATACAATCACAAATTCCTAGTTTTATATAAAGGTGAAGTTCTGTTTTCTCTTAACGAGCAATACATAGTAAAGTAAAATCAGCCTAAGCCAAAATTCTAGTTTGAATTTTTGTCAGAACATGTGTTAGAGTGTTTGTGGCCTCAATGAATGAATAAGCAATCAAGCTGCTTTATTTTGTATATTCAAATAATATGAATTAACCAAAACACTACAGCAAGTAAATGAAATATTACTTCCTTTCCTTCTTTTTATTTTGTTTTTTTTTTACAACAGGAGACTGTGCATATTAATTGTGACTTCAGTTTAAGCGATATACTAGCATCTGAAAGAGGTAATACTGGAAAAACACATGGGATCTTACTTGAAACTTACATCCCCTTTCTATCAGAAAGCCTGACAGTACAACTTTTTCATCACAGACAAGGAGAAATTACCAATCAGCTTATGCTGGGAGCTTCAAAGTCCTCTAATATGTGCAGTTTAGAGTAGTGAAGTTTCTTTCATGTGGTTTCTCTGGTGGGTTTGCATTTTTATATATTAGAATGTCAGAGCAACTAGGCACTGCTCACATGATGTGCTCCAGCTGTCAAACTAATGGCAAGCCCTAATTATGAGATTTTTTTAGTTGATCTCATGTGACTGGATTTTCAAAACAGAGCAGAGGTAACGAGGTACTGAAGATCAGCAAGTCATGTTTTGATGGTCAGAAAGGAGAAACATAAATGGACACTGCTGGAATATAATCCAAATATAATGTATTATCCTGTCATCTAACATTCAGTGTGTATGCTCCACACTCCAGAGCATAGCACTTAATTCAAAACTTCAAAGAATGAAATTTGCATAATTTATTCTATTTTGCATAACTTCCTGTATGATTCATGCTCATATTTTAGAAAAAAATTTCTTGCATATAAATGAAAATGATATAGTGATAGAACATTTTAAAATCATATTACTAGTGTATTGTATTAGTAAATACTTCCTGGAGCCATCTAATACAGTTGCTGTGTCTATAGACAAATATATGTTTTTCTGCATTAGGTACTCATAAAAGGCCTGCAGAATATGCCCAGGTTTTCTGTCTTACTTCAGCTGATCAAGAGTAGGAGGATAAGCCTCTTCATGTCTATCTTAAGCAAACTGAAATGAATTTTGGAGGTGCATGCCTCTCTCTTCTGACTTAAAGACAGCGCTTTGGACATCTCAGATTCTTCAAATTAAGTGTGAAGAATTTGAGCCTGCACCATGGGCTCTGCAGTCATGATTTAAAACGAAAAGAGGATGATGAATTTTGGATGTTAAATTCCTCAGCAGCCACACAGATATTTTTTTTCTTGTGAGCTGGTGTGAACTTCATTGCTTGGAATTGCACCTACTCAGGAGAGTTCTACCTCAAAACAGGCAACTGAACTGTGTTCTACACTTTGACAGTCTCCCAAATCGGCTTGGAAAGGCATGGGATATCATCCTAATTCAGTTAAGGCAAGAATACTCCTTCCTTGAAAAGTGCACTTATGCGAATCACCGTTTTAGTTACTCATGAACCATTAGTGGTACTTTAAGATTTTATTCACACGTCCTAAGGCAGTGTGCAGAGAAGGCTGCTGTCATTCTCATTTTACAAAACCAGAGGTGCAGACTACAGTGAGTTTTCCTGGCCAGATGTACAAATCTGGCAGAGCCAGGAGGACTCTGACCAGGTCACCCTTGCATGTTTTGCTTGGGATTCTCCTTCCTCAGTCACAATGCCTCTGCACAGAAAAGGGGGATTATGAACTATGATCACTATTATCTCCTAAGCCAAAGAAAGTTGCACATTGTGTCCTGCAAATCTGGTTATAGAATAGATTGCCTTGAGTATGATCACATGGCATATACATGACAACCAAGGCATCAGGTCCAGCAATTATGGATTTAGAAAAGGCAAATCATGTTTAACCAACTGGATCTCTTTTTATGACCAAGTGACTCACTAGTGGACAAGAGGAAAACTGTGGACATTGTATACCTGGACAGCAAAGCCTTTGATATCGTGTCCCACAGCATTCTCCTGGAGAAGCTGGCAGCTCATGGCTTGGACAAGTGCACTCTTCACTGGATTAAAAACTGGCTGGATGCCCAATGAAAGCCACATACAGCTGATGGCCAAATACTAGTGGGAGTCCCCAAGGCTCAGTACTGGGGCCAGCCCTGTTGAATAACTGGGTTAAATAACTGGTTTAATATTGATAATCTGGAAGAGAGAATTGAGTGTACCCTTGATAAGTTCGCAGACGACACTATGTTGGGCAGGAATGTTAATCCACTGGAAGGTAGGAAGACTTTGCAAAGGGATCTGGACATGCTGGATTGATGAGCCAAGGCCAACTGTATGAGGTTCAACAACACAAGGTGCTGGGTCCTGCACTTGGGTCACATTAACCCCAGGCAGGCTGGGAGCAGAGTGGCTGGAAAACTGCCCAGTGGGTAAGGACCCTGGGGGTATTGGTTGACATGAGACAGCATGTGTCCAGGTGACCAGGAGGGCTGATGGCACTCTGACCTGCATCAGCAATAACATAGCCAGCAGGACTAGGGCAGTGATTGTCCTCTTGTATTCAGCTGTGATGAGGCCATACTTCGAGTCCTGTGTTAAGTTTTGGGCCTCTCACTGCAAGAAAACCACTGAGGTGCTGGAGCATGTCCAGACAAGGACAGCGAAGGTGGTGAAGGGTTTAGAGAGTAAGTCCTGTGAAAAATGGATGAGGGAGATGAAGTTGTTTAGCCTGGAGAAGAGAAGACTCAGAGGAGACCTTATCACTCTCTACAAATGCCTGAATGGAGGTTATAGAAAGGTGGGGGCCAGCCTCTTCTCACAGAAAACCAGCGACAGGACAAGGGAAAACGGCCTCATGTTGTACCAGAAGAGGTTCAGGTTGGACATCAGGAAGAATTTCCTCACTGAAGGTGTGATCAGGCATTGGAAAGGGCTGACCAGGGAAGAGGTGGAGCCACCATCCCTGGAAGTGCTGAAGAATATATATACATAAATATTTTTGAAAGTCTCAGACTTTGACAAGCTGTGAAATATCTTATCATCAATGCAGACAAGTTTTAATGACAAGTTTTAATGACAATATAGCCAATAAAGTAGTGAAGATGAAAGCATTTTCCTTGTTTGACCAGAAAAATGTCCCAGTTAGCCTACCTCCAAAAATTTTAGGACTGAGGACTTTTTTTTTCTTTGCTGCATTTCTTATTTACTGATCTGGATTTTGTCTATCAGATTACAAAAGTTAGGAAACATGAACTGCTTGACAACTTCACATGCTTAGCTTAAAGTTCAATAGAGTGCTGTTCAGTTCTGTCTTCAGCGCTTGTGAACACAAGATAGACTGCAGGGGAAAGAACCACTGTCCCTTGAAGTCTCTTGGCAGGAGGAGGTGGATACTGATGGCAGCTTCAAAAGTCCACTATTAATAACCTCCAGACCCTAACTGCCACTCAGCAATATTTTGTGACCTTTGGTCCCTCACATTAATTTCATCTTCTTTCTGTAAAAAAAAATGAGTGTCCTTCAGTCCACAGGTTACATCTCAGAGGACAGACAGGCTTAAAAGCTGGTGAATACGAAAGAAATAATCAAACAACACATTCTAAATCCAATCTTTAACACCAAATTATTTTAGGATAGGAAGTTTTGGGGTTTTTTTAGTAAAGTACATACACATTCACAATAGTAGAGAAATAAAGTTTATAACTCTATCTACCTGACAAATTGCGATCATTCTCTGATAAAGAATCTATTCTAAAGTATTGTGGTATTTTTTTCTTTTCTTTAAACTGTTGGCAAAACAACATATTCGTGCTTATCACTCTGTAGAAATTGAGGTCCTGTGTCTTAAACAGTAGATTCTACTTACACAGGATTGTGCCAAATACTGTTCCCACTCCTTAATGTGCAAAGGGCAGACACAGTCAGTGAGGCTGAAAACAATAAAATGACTAAACAATAAATGATCTCAAAGCATTGCATAGCTGACAACAGTCCTTCATTTCACGGGAAGTTCATACATTTTATGCTCTCATGATAGTCATCTGAGTTAGCAGCTGAACCAGAAACGTACAGGGCATAAAAATCAAGAATAGTAACTCAAACCAAAAAAAGGTAAAGCAAGAAAGAAACCAGAACTAAGCAATCCAACAAGCTCTTTTCAAGCTTGAGATTAAGGATTACATAGAAAAAAGTTGAAAGTATCAGATAATTAATGTTAGTGGAGATAGTATGCAATAAACAATTTTTTAGATACACCTCTTTGGTATTAACATACGAGGCATATTTATTATGTATTGCTTAATCATTCTAAAGATTCAATTAAGGTCAAGACTCTCTGGTAATGATTTTCAGATTCTGTGACATTTCATTGCAACAAATGAACAATTCTGTAGCAAAACTGGTGGAACGTCCCTTGAAACCTTGGATTCTCATGTAATGCAACTTCTGGTAAAGGATGGGTTTGAAGCAGGTTTTTTGCTCATACATTCAATTGGGTATATTATTTTTCTTTACATACGATTAAGGAAATAGAAACTGATGGAAAAGTTTGGGGTTTTTCCAGTGGTTTACTCATTATTCCTTGCTAGCCAAATTGTCCATGTTGCTTTAGTAGAACAATAGTAATACTTCTTGCAAGCCTTCAAAACAAAGCTCACACTGTCTTTGTAACAAGGGTTCAAAGGGCAAAGGACACCCTCTCTTTGACTCACAAAATTCAGAGTAATTGCTTGCTTTCTAAACTCCATCCTGGCTGTAACTCAAGTTGATGACTACTGAAATTATTCAAAAGGACAGTAACAATGCAACTATTCCACACAGATTATGATTCCAATATTCCTAATATTCCAAGGCTGTCAGGTGGTGACTGTTTATTACTCAGTCTCCTTCTTGATAAGGCAGCAGGTATCCCTGGTGGTCAGTGCACTCTCAGTGCACTCCCAGCTTAGCCATGCAAGAGGTCCTGGTATGGCCAAGGGCCATTTCACCCCTCAGCCCCTTACACAAAGGAGAGGGCCTGCTTGGAGTAACTGAGGTCATAGTGCAGCCCTGAGGAGGAAGGCAGTGGTGGGGATGCACCACCACACTTGGGAGTGATGTCACTCTGGCATGCTTATCACACAGTACCACTTCTGGTGGCAGCTGGTTTCTTCCCACACTCTATTTCCATCCTTTTTGTGGAGGCCAGGAACCTAAAGAATGACCGCAGAATAAATATCTGCCCAGTCCTTATGCTTATCCATAATTTACTGTCTGTGTAGCACCATGACCTAATTTTGGTTGTGAACATTGGTGAAGATGAAAAGTTTTAAAACAAAAGTGTTAGTTGTAATGGCAGCTTTTAAACAGACATTTGAAGATACCTGAATTGTGAGCCACATCTTACATCCCTTCAGTTTTATTCAGCTTGCACTCTGTTCTCAGCCGTGGTGTTATCTTCATGGCCTTCCATGGAACAGAGGTAAAAAGCCACTGTTTGAAAGGAAAAAATTAGTATTTGTACAGTCTCTTTCCACTGTGTTGTTTATCAATTTTTCCATTTCAATGCAAATATAATGCATATTCTAATTAAATGGTTTGTTCTCAGTGATATATATTACAGGTGGTAATCTACAGATGGTAGATGCTAACCTTGCCAAGGAAAATATTTCTGCTATTGTGTTCTCATCTGTATGCAGTATTCCTGATAGTAAGGACGAATAAGGTATATAGTGGGATAAATGTTAAACAAAAGGCAAGATACAATAAATAGTAAAAATAAAAAATTGGAGCATTTTCCTGCAAGTGCCCATAGTATTTGTAAAATTAATACAGCTTTGCACAGGAAGAAAAAGGGTTCTAATCAATGCATTAATGGTTTCACTACAGCTTGGTGAGTGTAAATGATCAGGACATCTTTAAAAACAGTATTTCCAGAATTCATTTCTTGAAACTTCTCACTAATGAAGCAAGAGGCAGTAAAAATAGGAGAAATTTGAGACATGAGGGATGCTTGCTTTTCCTGTCATCCCCCTCAGTTTCTTCCATCACAGAAGGAAGAATGTAGCACTAAGACCTGGTTCTTAAGAAAGATTTAAGTTGCAGCAACCTCAGTGCAGTAAATTATTTCAAGGTAAAGAAATAGGAAAAAGTAAACTAGCCATTGTATCTATATTTAAAAATACTTGCAGTCTAAAAATATAATAAGCTTTATGGAGAATAACAAGTATAGCAACTATCAAAACTGCATATTAGGTAGAAATAGGGTCCTAGGGTGTAATGAAAATCAAATGGCTGAAATCTTGAAATGAGGCATTGCGTATTTTCAGGATCAGGCCTAAGGTAAGTGTCTGTCAGTACTAAAGAAAGGAGAGAGATTTGTATTTATAAAAAAAACAAACTAAAACAAAATAAAACAACCAATCAACCAACCAAGAAAAAACACCAAAAACTCAAACCCAGTTTTCCAAGAGGAAACTGGGTTCTGGTTAGGTTACAGAGGGTGCCACATACCATCAAACTGTGCATGGTAAAGTTGCTTTTTCTTGATATAATGCCAGACTGTGTTCTTATATCCATGATGGCTAGAAATAAAATACTTCTGTACTGTACAAATCAGCAGAATTATATTATTGAAGCTGAGAAATGGTACTTGAATTTGTTCAAAAACTTTTTAAAAAATCTCCTTCTAGTAGCTATTTTAAGTAAGAGGACTACTATAAATAAGTGTCAATATTCTTCAATAGAAAGCAGTTATGCTTTGTAAAGACAGATTATTGATGAACTAAATTATTAATTTGCTTTTAATGACTATTTCACATAGGAACTGGTTGCATTGTTGATGTACTCTAGTTTCTAACTCATTTTACCATTTATCTTGCTGTGTTCTTTGAGTAAGATTAAGCCATTCTTGGTTTTTGCTGCTCTATTACTTTTAAGATAACAGGTGACTGCCTTTCTTCAGTGTTTTCCTGGTTTTGTACAATCACATTTTTTTTCTAATAGTAGAAATTAAATTCTGATTTTAAATAACTGTGTTTAGACACAGTTTTCTGTACTAGCACATGCAATTGCTAGAGCAGAAAAACAATTTCTTGAATATGTTTTTTTTAATAATTTCTCATTCACAGTACATTCTGAAGCCAAAATTTTTGAAAAACAAAGGAAGCACAATCTATAAAATTACATGGTTGCTCTTGTCTCTGTCTAAAAACCTTTAAAAATAGGCATGACAATACGAAAACTTTATTTTATTTATTCTATTCTCTTCATTTTGTCTGAAATTCAGTGGTTGCGCAGTTGAGAGTAAGGCTGATGTCTTCCCAGCCCTCAGCACTGCATGGCTGCTCAGAGGTCAGAGCCACCCAGGTACCCACAAGTGCACCAACATGCACCACGCAAGGACTGTATTTCACAGTTGTTTGCATCAGGGGGTCCAACTTCTCTTTCTTCATATTATGTTGTTAAAATATGATCCTTTATCCCAACATAAGGTAGAGATAAGAAACACTCTTAAATCTATTCAAAAATACTATTCACAAGGTGGTGTTATTCCTGATAAGGATAATCTGTTTTTCTAGTTTAATGTGAACAGTCCCTGAGATTCAAAACCATTTGCCTCATAATGAAAGGTTTTCTCTTTATTTCTGTTTGGTGTGCTAACCCTGGGTCCTGTGCAAGGGGGGTTTCTGCTCCCTCAGGTGTCTGTATCCTGGCTGAGGTGGAGCCAGCTGGAGCCGCTGGGACCGGCTGTGTCTGTGCAGCCCATGCAGCCCTGGCACCTCCACACAGGGACCACCCCAGCAGAACCCCCTGTGCTCCTGCTTCTGCTACCACCACCAGAACCAGGGCATCTGCATCTGGAACAAAGGCATGGGATAAGTCCTCCAGTATTGCCTCTAATTCCAGTACTGGCAAAGTCCTCCCAGGTCCTCCCAGTCCAACCACCTTCCTGAGCGTAAATTTCAAATGCTTTATGAAATAAACTCAGTGTGCAGAAGATGATGGAAAATTGGTTGAAATCTTTTACTCTGTCGTAAAGGGTTTCCTGATGAAACATCTGGAACAACCCTTGCTCAGTGAATGGCATCTGTACACTTTTATGTGTTTCCTCCAAATTCTGCATAGTGTCATGTATTGATGTTGAGTGTTCAGTTTTAATTTTGTACACCCACTACTTTTCTCAGCTGTTTCAATGGAACACCATGTGAATCTCCATCTTTGAAGCTGCCTGGTGATATGACTGAAATACAGGTGTTTTGCCTCATTGATTAACTTGGAATATTTTTTTAACTTCTCTTCCTAAATGTCTACTAATGAATATATTCTTCCTGTCAGGGCTGGCCTTCCTTATTGAGACATTCCCATTAGTACTCCATGCTTTCTTCCCGGGAGTCACCAGCTTTTGCTCATTTACTTCCTGGAGAGAGTCAAAATGGCTTTCAATCATCTCTGAAACAGTTTCCAAAGCCAGCTCTCTCCATGGGCATGCAGGAAAACACGTCAGGCAAAGCTGTCCCATCCCTGGACTTTCTTCTTGTGGAAGTGTTCAGTAACGGTGGCAGCGCAGGGAAAAGCTGACACTGTCATTAGTTTTCTCTAACATACCAAGGACAAACTAGATTATCAAATAAGTAAACATAACACAAAACCTTCCCACTTGAATTACATAATACTTGTCTCTCTCAAACACTGCCCACTCTACCACCTTGGTTTTTTATTCCTGTTGCAATGTTGCAATGTTGCACCAGGACACTTGGTAACACACAAAGGTCCCTGCTCTCAACTGTGTTCTCAAACATTCAAAGTTCCCAAAGTCAGCAGGAAGTCAGCCCTGCAGAAGTCAGAAATCAAACTATTGGAAATTATGATTCTCCTGGTGTTTTTAGTTTTTGACCTAATTTTGAAGTGTATGTTCATCTACCATTACAAAACTCTAGGTCTGTCTATCTCTAACAAAGATTTAAGCACATATTTTAATTCTTGTATTTTGAAATCAAGACATCTTGGGGACAGCAAACTGAATGTAAAACTGATGAAAGCAAATATCATTCCTATTAAATTTATCAGGAACAAATTAATACCTAACTTAAACAGAGCTAAAAATGATATGTGGAGTCTAAAATGGTCTGAAATGCAAACCAGATTAATTTTAACTGCTCAGAAGGTATGCAAACAACCATATTGCTTTAGCTTGATTTTCAGAGTCATACCAAAAAAAAAAAACAACCCTTTTTGCTCATGATAATGATATTATAGAAGACTGGGAAAAAAAGTCATTAACCAACTGTAGTTCTAATGAAAATGGACCAAAATCAATTGTCTTTTATTTTTCAACATATGTTTCTGAAATTTTGAAGACAAACCCCTCTGTGAATGTCACTATCTAAGCACATTCACTGTGTCACAGTAACACTGAGAAACTCTGTAGCCTCTGCTGTGTGTGCAGTGAATATTTTCCTGATTTCAGTTTATTCAATTAATCAAAATGAATTGCCAAGTCATTCACAATTGAAAAAAAATAGGAAACCTTTCTTTTTGTTTTTAATTCTATGAGAAAGGTAGAAGTGAGATAAAATCTACCAGTCAGAAAATCTCGCAGATACTTCTGACTAGGAGCAATCAATTTAATTGACTCACTAAAAAGACTACGTATCAGTTTGAATTAAATTCAGAATATTTTATGATAAATGTAAGATTATTATTTATTTGGAACACTTGAGGTAATTTTTTTCTTTTGTATATGTTAATATTGTCAGCCCTTAGACTGCGAGAGTAGAAGTTAAGTTGCTATCTGATAATTTTTTTAACAATTTTTTCCAACTCTATTTCCTACAGTTTCATGTACAAACTAATATGATTTAAGTCAACACTTTCACTGCCCTCCTCTGAGATTCTTGATGATCATTTCTGCTTCTGTGCTATATTGGACTTGTGCTGCCTTGATACCGAGGGGCTTTTTGCTTTTGCTTTTTTGCCGAGTCTATGCTAGCATTCCTGAGCTGTTTCAGATTAATAATATCCAATATTCTAGACAAAATAGAGCCATCTGTCTCTACAACTTTCTGTGGCTGAGAACATGTTATTGCAGAGTGACAACCAAAAGACGAATGTTTAATTCTGTGTNGTCTCTACAACTTTCTGTGGCTGAGAACATGTTATTGCAGAGTGACAACCAAAAGACGAATGTTTAATTCTGTGTCTTAATTGGAGAATCTTTGTAAACTATGTTTTTTGTTAGAACAGCATATATATAGAGCTATGGGATAGGGAGAAGCCATCTTTTTGGGTTCTTCTTTTTGTTCTCTTCATCTTTGCCATTTTTTCCTTACCCACATCCTACCCTTACCCAAACCTTTTGTATACTGGGCCTTAGTTCCAGGCTGGGGGAGGGACTGCCCTTCCCCCATTTGTATTTCGGAAAAGCTTCCGAAATGCAGTTTTTGCTTTTTCCCTACCTTTATGAAGATCTGCCTCCGGTTTCTCTTTTGTCACTCAAAAGGAGGGGAGAGGAAAAAGACAACAGCATGGGTGATGAAAAAAACTCTGTGATGCTTAGTTCTAAAATAAGCTTTTAAATATATGTACATTTATAAATCTATACATACCCAGAGGGATTATACGTAAATATTGTTGGATTTGTCTAGATCAACATAAATTCACTGTTTGACCATAGAACTATAGTTAAAGTCTCCAGAAAAAGGGCTGAAACTGTGAAGATATGGATCACTTTTTTTTTGTGGCAATACCAATTTTCTGACATTAAAAGTGTGTTAAGTTATAATCTTAAATTTTCTCTTCACTGCAAAGAGATGCATGCTGTTTTACCAAGGTAAAAAGCAAATAACACAAATCTGCTATATAAAAAATGACATGTGGGGGTTTTTTTCTGTATAACTAATGCCAGTAAGTTGCATTCTGACTTGGAGCTTACCTAGATTTGCTGGTATAAGCAGGAGCTAGTGACTCATTTCCACTAAAATGCTTACTTAGAAGAACACACACTCAATAATTGATTAATTTTAATGAGATAATTCAGCTGATTTTACTCAAAGTAGAACTATCTGGTTTTATTCTGTTTATTCCTGAGGGTGTAGAAAGCTGACCTGGAATTTCTGGCTTCAGTTTCATTTAAAAAAAATTTAAAATCTACTTCCTATTGTTTTCTAGAAAATATAACAAAATTGTCAAAGTATCCTCTTCCTGCTTAAATAAGCTTCTTAATTTTAAATGTTTCCAAGGCATTAGATTTTGTTATCAAATGGACTAAGAATGTTTTTGAATAGTTCACGTTCTCATATTATGGGAATTTCTTTGCATATTTATGAAAAGATGTGCATCATATTGCTGAAGAAGCATTTATCAGGCACTCAGATATAATATTTAGATATTGTGTCTTTTAGAAGGAATTTGAAAGCAGAGTATTTGACTTTTATTACCTCCATAGAAAACAGCACAATAACGTTCTGCACTGTATATTTCAATGCACTGGATATCTGTGAGGTGGATAATGAAGTGTGCTCCCTGTTTCACATACTAGTGAATATGTAAACAGGGAGCTCAGTTACCTGTGGCATTTTTTGGAGCATAATTCCAGATATTTGGGGTTTTAGCAGCAAGCAAATTTGTGTATCTACCACCCATTCTCCTTGTTCCCACATCCACTGTCACACGGGTCCTTCAGAGCGGACACCAGCATGAAATATTCTTTTGCATGATGTGTGAACTCTCTGAATTTAACAGAACACTGGACGAACCTCACAAGTTATTCCAACATAGCTTTCTAATTTCACTAAATCATTTTTGAAGTTCCCCTAACATTTTAAAAATACACTTGGAAAACAAAATCCTGTCTGTACGCAGATACACTGACCTCCATTTTTCTCAACACGTTTTTATCGTGTTGTGTCCTGAGCTGCTCAAAGCAATTCAGAAAAGGTGCATCAAGGGCCCAACAAATGCTTGTCCAGCTCTAAGAGTATAATTGTTGGTAACTGTGTGTTTCTCAGTTGTGTTACTATGTTTATATAGTCTCTGATCTCTCTGATCTCTATGGCCACAGCTGACAGTTTATTTGATGGTCACCTCACAGCCCTGATTCACTGTTTTTTTGTGGATATGGGCCTGGGGTCATTTGCCATTTGTTTTATTCACTGTGGTAAAGATAAAAATGAACGCCTTGAAGTGTTATAAAATTATTATGTAGCTCTTCTACATTTATAGATAAGGGATTTAATATTTCAGACAGCTGTAGTCCCTAGGATCTCTATATTTGAAACAAACCAATGAGCTTAATTTGAGGAGATCAAGAAGCAAAATTTCATGCAGGGAATTACATCATACAGTAGATGAACAGCTAAAACATCTATATAACAAATATTACATTAAGAGTTTAAAGAATTTAGATTAATTTATTCTTATATTGAATTCCAATTATAAATGGCACTTCAGAATATTTTTAGAAAGGTTTTGAAAAATCACTGGTTTTGCACAACTCCAAGTTTATAGACATAAAATTACTGAATCTATTCTTTAAAAAATCATGCTAAGGAAAAAAAGAAGCGTCTTATGAGCTTTTGCTTCCTCAAAGCACTGAGGTATTCAGTTAACTTAATTGACATGAGTGGAAATATTGCACTTATGTAAGAACTGAAGTGTCTGAAGACAAAGACATGATGTAAGTGCTGGTGTAGACATTCACACACAGTTGATGGAATAAGTCCAAGTGCTTTGCTAATCTGGCACCTAACGGAGTGGAGACCCTTGTAAGGAAGGCAGGATTTTTAATTCTAAATCTATCTCAAGGTTTTCAAAGCTAGGGACATTTTACTTTAGGGAGGGAAACAGAGGGAAATTTTACTTCATGTAAATTGTTTCACTGGAAGTAAAAATTTCTTCCCCACCTCAGAATCAATGAATTTTCTTTTCCTCACCCTCTCATTTGACTACATCTTACTACAGGACTTATTTGAGACAAATAGTAAGAACATATGAAAATGAATCATCTTCTGTGTCTATTCTTTTTCCATGTCAGTGGCCTTAAAACATATATGCAGACAGAATAAATCCCATTGAGTTGCCCATGTTGGATGTGACATAGTTTGAGAGTCTCTTGTCATATTGCAGGAAATGTTGATGATATTTTGTTGGATGTTAATCTTTGATGTATAAGTGACAAAAATTTTCATCTATCCCTTCTATAGCAACTTGGAAGAAAAGGAATAGCAAAATAAATTTCCGGTGTCTAGCCTGATGGAAACTTAAGTGTTCTGAATGAGTTTAGTTACATTTGTGTTATATCACTACATAATTTTTCTATTGGATTTTTTTTTAAATGGTGGCTTTGAAATTGAGTTGTACTTTACTGCGAGGTGTGTAAGTGTGAAGTTCCAAGAGAAACTTGTAAGTTAAAGCCTGAATTAATTCACAGTTGAAAAGAAGAGTAGAGATCTATGGGAAAAAAAAAGAAAAAGAGTTTTACATTTGTTCTGTTTCCTCTAGGGAAAATCACAACAAAGGTAGACACTCACAAAATTTAGTCAGTCTTTTGTTATTTACTTAGCATATATGTATAATTGTTTGTGTATATTACCTTAGTTTAGCTGAGAGCTCCAGTTTTGTAATGTTTACTTTAACACACACAGTGCTTTTCTAAATCTAAAGTAATATAATATTTGTTCTGATCTACTCTGTAGATAGTATGAAAACAAAACCTGGTGAAGAATTGTTCTTGAAGATATCTACTTCAAATTGCAAACTAAAGTAGTAATTTAAAATCACAATTGTATATCATAATATTACTGCATAAAGAGTGTCGATATATTCTCAATCAGTAAAGCAAAGATTAAAGCCTTTTGTAGTATAAATCAAAATTCATTTCAGCTTTACAGTTATTCAAGATTCTTATGCACAATTCTCTGTATGTTTTTAGATTTCTATGTATAAATTCTGTATATGATTCTAACTTATTTTTCAGGCAAGTTCAATATGAGTCAACAGTGTGCCCTGGCAGAAAAAAGGGTCAGGTGTGTCTTGAGGAGACTGTGGCCCTGTGGAGAGAGGAGCCCACACTGGAGCAGGTTTCCTGGGAGGACTTGTGACCCTGCGGAGGACCCTCACTGGAGCAGTGTTCTTGAAGGACTGCACACTGTGGAAGGGACCCACTCTGCAAAAGTTTGTGAAGAAATGTAGCTGGTGGAAGGGCCCATGTTGATGATCCTGGAGCACTGCCTCATGTGGATGGATCCCAGGATCTTGAGCGGGGGAAGAAATATGTCATGGTTTTGCTAGACC